>JABUQX010027924.1:37500-49435 GCA_015478945.1 Trachelipus rathkii
GGTGTGTGATCACAGATTGCTTCCCTAACTGCGTGAGGATGTCATAATTCTGGGGAATGGTCGGAGTCAAGTGTCTTTCACCTTTGAATCTGCCCTCTTCCCCCAAATTTCATCCACATCCTCATTACATTCCTTCAATATTCTCTTTTCAATGTTTTAAGAAAATGACATTATATGGGCAACTAAACCTTTTTATATACATTATGAAAATAAAATAAAAGATATTTAGTTGTTTTCCAAATATTATTGTATTTTTTATCAAGTGTGTCCATAAGTAGTGTTTTAAAAGTAAACGATGACCCATGAACGTTCTAGGGGTGAAATTAATTTTTTTTTCTAGGGGTGTCCTGACTTGACCTGACCTAACCTAACCTAACCTAACCTCATTTGACCCTTAGAACAAGACAAAAAATAGAAGAAAAAAAATTCATTTCACCCCTAGAACATCTATTCATGTATCATAGAGGCTACCTGTGAAATTTTTTTTTTTTTTGATCAGACCTCCCGTTCCCTGTAGCCGCTAAGTAACTTTTTTCTTAATTTATGAACTTATGCTCTAGGGTTATAGGGTTACAGGGCTAGCAACCCTGCCCTTCAATTTGGTATTTACAACAAATCCGAAATCAACATTAGATACCAATATCTAAAAGAATAACAACCTTCTAGATAATTCTTTGAGAAAAAGTTTAGAAAAGTGCCTCCCGTGAGTGCTGGTATTCTGTAAGGAAAAAAAAATCTCCGAGACATGCATGGTTATAAACCCTTTCTGTAGGTGCCAACTGAACGACTAGCCTTAGAAACCAATGCGTTGAAGGCATAATCTTCCAGAGAAAATCTAAGGGAAAGCGGTTAATCACTGCTACTATGAATTAACTTGAAAAAGATTTAAAAATAATAGATTCCTTATTTTATTATTTTATTAGGATCTATTTCAGGAATAAAAATATAACATTAGTCATTCATAAAAGATTCATTATTATTATCATTATATCAAACAAGTTATATTAAACCCAAAATCTTTAAAATGTCTAATCTATAATGAAAGTATTTCAAGTATTTCTTGAAAGTTAGGCTCCTTTATTTCGTAGTCAGGTTAGCAAATAAAGGTTAAATAAAACCTTCCTTCTTCTTGGCAATGTTTTATGTATAAAACCTTTCCAAGTAAGGTTTGATAAAATCTTACTATAAAACCTTGCCAAGTAAGGTTTAATAAAATCTTACTTCCTTTTGGCAATGTTTTATGTATAAAACCTTACTTCTTCTTGACAATGTGTTATGTGTAAAACCTTGCCAAGTAAGGTTAGATAAAACCTTACTTCTTCTTGGCAATGTTTTGTTTATAAAACCTTGCCAAGAAAGGTTAGATAAAACTTTACTTCTTATTGGCAATGTTTTATGTATCAAACCTTGCCAAGTAAGGTATACATGTACTAATGAATCGTGTTAATAGGTTTTAAGTTTAACACCCTTTTCATATTACAATATTCATATTGTACATAGAGGTTGATATATTTTTAAGCGAATAAAGTAAAAATATTAATAACTAATTTAATAAAAAAATTCATAATCAACTATTTTTCAGGCGATTTTACCTCTTAACAGCAATGAAAAAAAATGTCTATTCAAATGAAACAAGAAATAAATGCCATTGTTATCAGTACCTTTTTATATAACTTAATTTTTATCAGCTAATATTTGATTAATTTTTATTACATTTCAATTGGGACATAAAAAAGATACTTAAAAAGATACTTAATATTAATAAACAAATGAATCCATCATTCATGTAAGTTTTGTTCCAGTAAATTAGTTAACATAATCATAAATCATTTTTGGTTGAGAGAGAGAGAGAGAGAGAGAGAGAAGAGAGAGAGAGAGAAGAAGAGAGAGAGAGAGAGAGAGAGAGAGAGAGAGAGAGAGAGTTTAGTTTAAAAGCATTTATTTTTTATTTATTATTTGCATCTGCTTCTTCAAATATATATATATATATATATATATATATATATATATATATATATATATATATATATATATATATATATATATATATATATATATATCTCTATATATATATATAATCAAAGAAACAAGAATAACAATAAAATAAGAGAGATATAAATAGAGACATATGTGATAAACGATTGAATTTTAAAAATAAGATGAGAAATAAAAATAAAAATAGCTTTGACTTTCGCAGTCCATTATAAGTGATTTTAGAAGCTTTTCTTATGACTTCGAAATATGCTTAGAAAATAATTGCAATACTCTCTCTATATATATCTTTATCCTTTCTTCTCTCCATATATCTCTCTTAAGACCAGAGAAAGAGAGAGAGAGAGAGAGAGAGAGAGAGAGAGAGAGAGAGAGAGAGAGAGAGAGAGAGAGAGAGAGAGAGAGAGAGAGAGAGATCGTAAGTTTGAAATATAGCAACACAGTCTCTCTTTCTTTTTCTTTTTTTTTCTTTAGCCAGAGAGTAAGAGAGAGTGAGAAAGAGAGAGAGATAGTTCTTTTCTATGTGATAAACATTAGCGCCAGTGTTGTGACAGAACAGACACCTGTAAAAGTAGAAATAATAAATGAGAGGATTGAGAAAACTAAGATAGATTGCGACTGTTTAAATGTAAAAAATTTGGTATAAAAAATATTGTGTGAGAATGGAGAGTGAAGGAGTGTGTGAGAATGGATAGTGAAGGAGTGATAAATTCTATGGACGGAAAAGAATGGGATAGTAAAAGGAAGAAAGCAGAGAGTGCTAACATTGAAGAAGGAGATGGATGTTCTGAAAGGAAGAGAGATTGAGGTAAATGGAAAATAGAACAATGAGATTGCAAATACGGAGAAACAATTACAGAAAAGTTAAGCTTGGTATATTTGTGGAAGTGAGAGACTTTAATAAATGGTAATAATGGAATAATGGTAGAGTTACATCTGTGAATGTTAAAAAAAAAAAAAGAAAATTAATACTTACAAATGAAAAGGAAAGTTACAAAAGCAGCTTACGAATAGCGCTCACTTAAGACATCTGAAAATATAAAAAGTTGAAAATTCAAAAGAGTTTGAAAGATTAAAAAAATAACATAAGTGTGGAATAACGAATGAAAATATTTGACAATGTGACAAATGAAAGTTGAAAAGGGGTAAAAATTCATTTTCTTTTTTTTTTTTTTTTCTCTTTTTTATTTAGAAAATAAAATTCTTGGAAATCAGTTTACTTTTTTCAATTTATTTTATAATGATTTTTTTTTTACATTTTAGAAAATCTCAATTTATTTTTTGGAGAAAAGAAGAAAAATATATTTACGATAAAAATAAGTTTTACTTATTTTTTATCTTTTATACTCTATATATACTTATATATCTTAGCACTCTTTACTATATATATATATATATATATATATACTACCTTATATATATATATATACTGCTATATATATATATATAACTATACATATATACCTATATATATACTATTTTCTACTATATATATAATATATATATATAAATGTTATATATATATATATATATATATATATATATATATATATATATATATATATATATATATATATATATATATATATATATATATATATATATATATATATATATATATATATATATATATATTCTTCACTATATATATATTTTGATATAAATTATTATTCGAAATAAAAAATTTAGTAATAAAGAATTTATTTTAAAATAAAAACATTTCTGTTTATTAGATGTGTTTATTATTTGTTAATAGTTTAAATAGTTTATTAATAGTTTAATATTAAAGTTTATTAGAGTATTTTAAAATAATTATGAAAGCGTTAATATTAAATTTACAAAACACACCCCAAATGTTTCATTTAGGCAGTTGAGATTGTTAACCAGCGAGTGGTACCAATCATGGGTTTAGAAAATTTGTGTGCAGTTGACATTTTTTCTGTTTACGATTTTTTATCATTATCTATCATAGAGTTTATAACTTTTGAACCATTAAGCAGGCTTTTGGACCATTAGGAAATCATGTGTTATTATCGAAATATGTGCCACGAATCCATCTTGGAATTGTTTGGTGTAAAAAATATAAATACTAGCACAACAACAACAACAACAACAACAGCGCATTTCAGGTTCACAACAAGTTATAACATCGGGCAGACCATTTTCAAGTGAGGAATATCAGCAAATCAAATTTAAGCTACACATCTAAAGACTATAAATATATTAGATTCTGAGAATAGGAAGAAGGAATGTTTATATTGATGTTAAAAATAGATTAACACGAAAATTAAAAATCTGTTGGATCATATACCTACACTTGAGTCGTATAGCACTACTTTGAAGAGTTCCTTTAAACAGGTTTTTAATACTTTTAGAGTTCTTAAACTAGTTTTTAATACTTTCAGCAGGGTTGCAGTCCCGGAAAATTTTTTTCCGGCTCCGACTCTGGTTCCGGCTCCGACTTCGGCTCCAGCATTTTAGAATTACCCGGCTCCGGCTCCGGCTCCGGCTCCAGCTCCAACATTTTAAAATACCCGGCTCCGATTCCGAATCCTGTTCCAGCATTAATAAAATATTCAAGTATATGAGGTGTTTTCGATTTGGTTTAGTTAACATGATTTTTCTAAGAGAATTAAACTTAATTAAAGTTATCTAAAATTTCGACTCCGGCTCCAGGGTGAAAATGTGATTTATATATATGTTTAAATCTTCGGCTCCGGCTTCACCAAAAACCATGCTCCCGACTCCGCAGCTCTGACTTTCAAAGTGCTTAAACTAGGTTTTAATACTTTTAGAGTTTTTGAACAAGGTGTTAATCTTTCAAAGTTCTTAAACTTACAGAGTTTTAATACTTTTAGGGTCTTAAGCCAGGATTTTAATACTTTGGATTATTAGCTGAGGTTTGTACTTTTACTAAACTGTAAATGAGTTTGTACTTTTTAGAGATCTCAACTAGGTTTCTTTCTCTAGTTCATAATGTAGGTTTTAATAACTTAAGAGGTCTTAAAACAGGTTTTAATACTTTTTGAGTTCTTAAACCAGGTTTAATACTGTAAGAGTTCTCAAACTAGGTTTTAATACTTTTAGATTTCTTAAACAAGGTTTTAATACTTTTAGAGGTTTTAAACCAAGTTTTAATACTTTTAGAGTTCTTATACAGAGGTAGAAGTAGTTTACGATCTGAAAATTTCAAAACTGAATTTTTTGAACATTTATTTGACTAATTTCAAAACACATCTGATTAACAAAATCTTGTTGTATTTATGCTCTTCATTTCTTTAATAAAAAAAATTTCTTTTATTTCAAAATTTAAAAATCATAATTATAGGAGTTTTACGCTTCACGGTATCCACTCATTAAAAAATTTTCCTCCATATTGCCCCTCTTCTATTTCTCCATCCAGTATGATTTTTTCTCACCTGATTCTTCTTGCATATATATATATATATATATATATATATATATATATATATATATAATATATATAGAAAAAAAAAACATATATATATATATATATATATATACTATACTACACTGCTACTATATATACTTATATAGCAAATATGTCTATGAAAATACTCTCATAATATATATATATATATATATACTATCTTTCTCTCTATATACCTATATATATATGCTATATATATATATATATATATATATATACATATATCTTACATCTATATATAACTATATGTATATATATGCTATATCCTTCTTTCTATATATATATATAATATATATATATATATATATATAAATCTCGTTGCCAGCAAAAAAAACCATGTGCTACGTTTTCAGTGCACAACTTTCACGTATTTCAAGAATAGAAACATGATAGCGATAGAGGGTTGGTGAAATAACATTGATTCAATGGGAAATAAGGAGTTGAAATTTGGAAAATCTTACTCTGATACCGGTACCCTTATAAAATAACGAATTGAAAGTTTAAGAACTTAATTTTTTAATATTTTATTTTTAATATTTTTTTAGCTTTTATAGGGTGTGCGGCACACACCTAGCACCTATGGAGGCACCCCTGATATATATATATATATATATATATATATATATATATATATATATATATATATATATATATATTATATATATATATAAATATACTCTATCTTCTCTTCTTCTTATATATTATAACCATATTATATAACACATATATATACTCAATATATATATATATATATATATAAAGAATAGAGATGTATTTTGGTATAAAGCAAAAAAGTCAAGAAATCATTATTCCCAAACTTTTAAAAGCTCATCAGTAAAACAAACATTAAGAATTTTACGGAACAAAAAATAAAATAAAAAATAAAGAAAATAAGAAAGAAAAAATATGAAAAAATATTTTCAAATAAAAAAATATGATTAGTTTAAAAGGTATGCAGAATTGGTGAGGAATTTTTTTTTTTTATTTTGTTCGCTATATATAAATATATTTAAATACAAAGTTATATATATATATATATATATATATATATATATATATATATATATATATATATATATATATATATATATATATATATATATATATATATATATATCATATATATGCTCTTATATCTATATATATATAGTCGAGGAGTTGTCCAGCTCTCTTCTCTTATTCTCCACTACTGGGTTTCAAAGCTGAGGTTCTTTTAGTTTCTTATAATAACTCCTTTTGCGTTGAAACCTAAATAGAAAGATAACTTAAGCTAGCCTTCTATTTGGAGTCCTTCCCTCACCATCATGAAGCTAATGTTACGCCTTGGTACGTCAGAGACTAGGTGAACCAGCAACACAAGTTGTTATAACCCGTTTAATAGTTATCTCTTTATAGTAAGTAAAGATTAATTACAAAAACAACTATGGGTTTTGATTAAATTTTATTAAACATCATCTTTATATATAAAAGAGTCTCTGACCTAAAATTAAGTACATTAATTTTTTGAGATATACAAAGTTTATCTCGTCTCAAACCATATCTGAGGAGAGGAGTTGACGAAAATACATTTCGAAAATAGCGTCAAAGACATCAATGTCGGGAACATAAGAGATTATACGTGTTTACAAATAGCAACAGATACAAGTTGTTATATGTAAATATTATAAATATAAATATAAATTTATAGAAAATATTATGTTAATAGAAATTACATTATTTATTATATACATATATATATAAAAAACTAAGGAAATAACAGTTAAACAAATATATTATATATTCCAAAAAAAATAAAATCTAAAAAAATGAGCATTTTTACATACCTTAAATCTATTTATGTTTGATTTTTACAGAAATATATTTTTAATAGTAACTAAGAATATATGTAATATATGTATGTATGTATATATATCAGCAATAACTATATATAGTACTTTCCAAAATAACTATATATATGTATATATATATATATATATAAATATACTTATACCTATTTCAATATAATATATGTTCCCCCTATCTTCTTTGTAACCTTACTTAGTAGCCATATGTATGTATATGCATATATATATAACATAATATATATCCTTGTGTATATATATATATACTCTGCATATATCTCTATATGTATATATACATATATGTAACCTTCAACTCTTTATCCCCTTCCTTCCAACTGTATGTATATATAGAGTATACCATATAGCATATGTATATATATAGCCAATAACAGCCAGCCAATAGCCAACTAGCAACCAATATCTTGTATATGTATATCTCCTGTAGCACTATCGCTATATATACATATATATATATACATATATAACCTTAATATATATATATATATTTGTATATATATATATATATAATATACCTATATATATATATATGCTCTGCTTTGCTCATATATATACTTATATATAGCATAACACTCCCACTGCTATCATCTTTCAACCTTTAACATATATATGTATATATATATATATATATATATATACTATATTCCCTGCCATATCTTATATGCTGTATAACCCATATATATATATATATATATATATATATATATATACCTGCACTATATATATATATCTTTATATATATATATATATATTCTTTCTATATATATATATATATATGCACCAATATATATAACTCTTATATATATATATAACTACCTCTCTGTTGTTTTAAGATGAGAGACAATTTTTAATAAAACAATATTTCAATCTTTTAGAACGGTCTACTGGTTACACAGTTTTGTCAGTAATCAACTTATAATATATATAATAATAGAAGCTTCAATAGAACTTAAATCTTCAAAGTTTTAGAATGGTCTACTGGTGACACAGTTTTTTTCAATGTTCAACTTTACCCAGAGATTGATGGTATGGAAATGGGCTCCCCACATGTCCTTGCTCTTATGTTCTTCTTATGTCCTAATAAGAGAACCTCCTAACACCTTCTATTCCCCAATAAGAGTCTCAAACATTATTCGTTTTTCGTTATATTGGTGGCTTTGTAGAGTGCGGTTCGACTACCCTTGGCTCCACGTAAAGAAGGCAAAGAACAAAGAGAGCGAGGAGCAACGAAGGGATAGAGAGGAACAAAAAAGGCTAGAGGAGGCAATTGCCGTACAACAAGCAGAAGATAAGAGAATTTGCGAAAAATGGAGACAAAAACAACTGAAGAGGGGGGGAGCCGAAGGTGAAAGAAAAACAGGATTAACAGGTACAAGTAATGAGGATGCACAGGAATGAGGTAACGAATCATGAGTTTTTATTTTTATTATTATTATTATTATTATTATTATTATTATTATTATTATTATTATTATTATTATTATTATTATTATTATTATTATTATTATTATTATTATTATTATTATTATTATTATTATTTATTATTATTATTATTATTTTTGTAATGATGGTTATCATTGTTAAAGGTTAAAGGTGAGTCTTTTTTTAATATGTTGGGGTCGTCCTTCTTATAAGTTTGAGTTTCAAACTTGAGAGGGGAAGGAATGTTAGGAAATGAAAGACCAACTAAAAATAATAATCTGAGTTAAGAATTTAGAAAATTGACATTAAAGGAATTAGATCGTCAACATTTCTCAAAGGAGTGGACGTCTCATTATTCAGGACACAGGAATAAGGGAGGTAGAAGAGAAAAAGGAAAAGTCCCGTGAGATTACGGTAAGAAGAGTAAATTAATAGGTTATTGTTTGTTGATATGAAATTTTGTAGGAATATTACTGATAAATATTTTATTATTTATAGGGACTAACCCTGAGAACGATCAAACCTGGAATGATTAACTCTGGAACGACTAAGCCATGGAACTGAACTTAGTAATCAAGCTTAGTGCTTGGGTGCCTAAATCGTGCAAGAATCGATTAAGGATTTATCAATAAAGGACACAGGATAAGAAATTAAGCAGTTAAAAGGCTTAGCGATTAAACAGAAGTTCATAAATGAGTGTCTCCTTACCTGTCCATAAAAGTTGGAATGCTGTGTAAACTCTGCCTGAATAAGGATCAAGCGGCATATGACTCGGGTAAAACTAAGGTTATTAAAAAGAATTTACCAAGGATGATTAGTAAGTAGCTGTTTGCACTTTTATATCACAGTTTGGCATAGTTTCTTAAATTGCTTTCAAAGTTTACATTTGTGGCTCAAAATAGCACATAGTGTAATGAAAAAGAAGTAACTGATATACTTCATAAAGGTTGTTATTATTTTGATTTGATCTCTGAATTTGTGTCTTCCATAGTGAAAAGTGAAAAGTATTTGTTTAATGATCATGAAAATTAACAGTTTAAGTGTCTTAGATTTAATGTTCTCTTGTTTCTAAAACTATTTACCTCGGAAGGTTCGAGAAACAGTTACCAGTGATATTCTTTGGAACTAGATGATCCCGTGACGAGGATTGTGGAGAAACAACAGAATTGTGACTCATTTTTAATAATTTGTTGTATATTGATTATTTATTAAGGTAGCTAGGGCAGTATTTAACCAAGTAGCTGTTAGGGTTTATAAAATATTTAGGATTTATTAATAAGGTTTATAAAACGAGAATTTGACACAGTTGAAACTTTATTTATTGTGTTGTAAATTATAATTATAGAAAATTTGTTTACTTTGTCTTTTCCTGGCTTTTCTTAATTGTTTGAATAAATTTATCTGAATTTTAAAAAGCAGGTAATAAGTTGAAGGTCTCAGTACAAAAAAAAACAGGCATACCAACGGCAAATCCCAAACGGCATAAAACAGCTCAGCCTCTCTCTTCTCGCTCATTGTCATTTTTGTTATAGTATATTGATGAATGTTTTGGTAATTTTTGGAGAGCAATATTATGTTCGTTTATTATTATTTGTCTTTCATAAATCTTAACGCCAGAATATTAAATTTAGGATGTGAAAGAACAATATAATCTCTCTCTCTCTCTCTCTCTACTCTCTCTCTCTCTCTCTCTCTCTCTCATATATATACAACAAACCTTCTCTATATATCTCTCTCTCTCTCTCTCTCTCTCTCTCTCTCTTCTTTTGATATTATTGTTAATCACACTCTTGTGGACTTCTGTAAATACAAGTTTTCTGTTTTAAATGTAAAATATTTTCTACCATCTGAGTTCTTTATTTTTGTTAGTTGTAATTAGTTTTAGCTAAATCTTATATTATAAAATATTATTCAATATTATAGTTTTAGTTTTTAGTAGGTACTAGGTTTGCAAATTTAAACTTTTAAAGATCAATAAAATTCAACCTTTATAAATTTGGGGGTTTATGTTATCTGATGGGGTTAGTATAAGTTTGGTTTAAGTTTTGATTATAACGATATCTGTGGGTGTATGATTATTGTAAAGGTTTAAGCGTTCTAAGACGCAATCAGAAATTTTCACTCCACCCCAAAAGTATGCTTTTTATAGGATTATAGTTCGTCCTTTTATGGAGTACGAAAATTTGGGTATTTACACTCACTCATTCATCTCTTCTTGAAAGATTGGAGGTATGCCAACTTTCGTCTCGGTACTGTCTCAATTTAACGGAGTCTTTCCAATCTTTCTCTCATCTTCGAACAATTGCGTAACTCCACCATAATTATGAACTAACATACTGGCAACGGACAATCTCTTCACGGTCACTATGGCATTGGGTTTCAAAGCCAAATTCTGCCATCATCAGTAGACTCGGAAACGCTTCGGAGTGAAAAAAATTACATTAACAATTTGAGATTTACCAAACACTTGTATCACCGTCGGATCAGCTGATATTATAAATAATACTCTAAACTTATATGTATCTATTTTTATGAAATAATACGATATATTAGTATCATTGCCTCATCAGCCCTAAAATATTAAAAAACAGCTTTGGCAAACCATTTCCGACCCATGTTTGGATTCCAATTGTTTGGAAACAAAAGTATCCTTCCTATACCGTTTATTAATTCCAATTAGAGGGATTTAACAGGCGCCTGACAACCGACGTCTACGTGACGTAGAATTGCGCAAACGAACAAACGACCATGTGCGCCCTGGCCCGCCACTGCGCCCGGGCTGCAGTCTAGGCTTCTGGAAACGCAGCCTATATTATATCACACGTCTTTTCATCAATATTTAGCAGGCTTTCAACATGGATTCACCTTTTTCTCCAAACTATCTCTCTGACCTCAAGCCTAGTGTGCACTTGTGCCCAGTGATGGTAAAACCTTAAGCTTCTTCATTCTAATATTTC
Source organism: Trachelipus rathkii (assembly GCA_015478945.1). Classification (NCBI taxonomy): domain Eukaryota; kingdom Metazoa; phylum Arthropoda; class Malacostraca; order Isopoda; family Trachelipodidae; genus Trachelipus; species Trachelipus rathkii. The sequence goes on from JABUQX010027924.1 coordinate 49,182, forward strand.
TTCTACTCTACGACAAACTACAAACCCTGCCGCTCTGAGAGAAATGTATGTTTAAATTGAATATAAATATTTCCTTTTAAATATAAATATTTTGAAAAGAATTATATTATATGTTAAAGTAAAATTAACATTACTGTGTTAGAGATAGGCTTGATTCTCACCTATTATGAAATCTTTATAGAAATATTCTATATTTGGTCTAACACACACACTACACACACACACACACACATATATATATATATATATGTATA
>JABUQX010027925.1:7500-10000 GCA_015478945.1 Trachelipus rathkii
GAAATGCTTGTAGAGGTGAAATTTGATAAGTGCATTGAAGAGGGTGAATGAAATAGAATCTTGATGTTAAGTCAAGTGGCGGAGCACATGAACCGGAGTTGGAGCCTGAGCCTGATCCAGAGCTAGATTGAAATTCTGGCTCCAGAGACAAATTGAGTCAAATGAGGTGTAGAGTTATAAATGCTGTAGATCTCGAATTTGAGGGTTCCAAGACCCTCAAATAAACCTTTGGACCCCCGTGAGTGAGGCCCCAACTGAAAAGCACCAAGTACATGACAGAGAAGATGAAGGAAGATGGAAGAAGGAAAAAGAAGAAGTCTCATAAGCTGGAGCAAATGAGTCATTCTAGGTGTCCATGTCTGCACCGGTGCAGTACTGAGTTAGTAAACATGTACTTAGCACCTTAATATTGGTGTTAATTTCTATGTTTTCAACGACGTAGATTCCGAATTTGAGGGTTTCAAAACCCTCAAAGATGCAGGAGGGGCCCCCATTGAAAAGCACACAGTTCATGACAGAGGAAGATTGAGGAAGGAACATGAAAGAAAAAGAAGAAGTCTCATATGACAGAGCAAATGAGCCAAAGCTGGAGCACTGAGCCAGAGGCGGTCTGGTGGTAGAGCTAGAGTCAGAAGAAAAGCACAGAGTGCATAGCCAAGGAAGAAGAAAGGAGTAAAAAGAAGCCTCATGTGATGAAGCAAATTAGTCATTGTAGGCTACCACACCAGCGCCAGTTCTGTGTCAATTTGGTAAACATGTACTTATCACCATAATATTGGCCCTATATATATATATATATATATATATATATACTATATATATATATATATATATATAGTATATATATATATATATATAATAATATATATATATATATATATATATATATATATATATATATATATAATATATATATATATATATATATATATATATATATATATATATATATATATATATATATATATATATATATATATATATATATATATATATATATATATATATATATATATATATATATATATATCATTAATATATATATATATATATATATATATATATATATATATATATATATATTCAATGATGTAGATTCTGATTATGAGTTTCAGTACTCTCAAAGGTTAATACCGCGGGTCATGTAACTTTTCACTTTCACCACTTTTTCTCCTTTAACTCTTATAGTGATAGTGTCTTTTTTCCTGGGGCTCTGTCAAGAACAACCCCATTTATTTTCCAGATAAAATGACTGTGCAATTTGAATATCAGCTCCATTGACAGGGTGACCATAATACAGATCCACTTTTCCAATCTAGCTCCGGATCAGGCTCCGGCTTTGGTTCATGTGCTCCGTCACTTAACTTAACATCAGGATTCTATTTCATTCACCCTCTTCTATGCACTCATCAAATTTCATCCCTCTACGAGCATTTCCAGGTTTTTGGGGGGCTCAACCCCCCTCACCCTTGAACGGGGTGACCAATCAACTCGGAAACCACGGGAATCGACTCAGGGACATCAGAACCCATATATACACACCAAACATGGCCCTACAACAACAAAAACAAAAAAGTAGATAAAAGTAGCTAAGGGTGCCAGATTTAACCTGTTAAACTCAAAAGTGGAAGTTCTCCTTTTTAAGGATTGTAGTACTCAATAGTACTAACCAACAGTAAAAAAAAAAAAATTGGGATTGGCATTTTTTTTTAAATTTTTTATTAAAAAAAAAGAAAAATAAAAAAAGAAAAGCTTGCAAGCAATAAAAGTTGAACACATATTTCAAAAAAGAGTATATCATTTAAACAGAAAAATAATCATCCTTTAAAATAAAAAAAAAAAGCATCAAAATATCTTGAACCATTCCAGAGATACAGCACTTTAAATTTTTTGTCGAAAATCAAAATTGAAAAATGGTACCCAGGATGCCATCTTTGGTGGTCTATATCTTGGCTCAGAAATGTTTTTGGGCAAAACAAAAAAATACGGGTATCTTAATTTTTCCTGAATTTTAACATGTCAAATTCAAAAACATCTGAGACTATGAAGGTAACATTTTTCCTTTGCCTGCCTGAATTGACATGGACTGTACCGTATATGGATGGTTTGGGTACAATATGATATATTTTGACTAGGCTGAGCTGGAGGGTTTTTAGTACAGTAGTTATTAAGTTTAAACTGCATGTTTCTAACTTTCTCTTTTGGTGGCGGACTTTGTGTATATTATACTGTGTAAGTTATTTACAAGCCCCGGGGTGGCTTGTCATTTAGCATGTGCATGTCAAACTGGGACAATCTCGATAATCCCCATGTGGCTTCTTACTGTCTCTATTCCTTATAAATTTAAAGTAAGAATAGGAAAAATTGGTCCAATTAAAATTGATGAATTTAGTGAGTTCAGATAAGGAGTTTGGTCAACTTTCAATGCTTATGTTATTTTGCTAGTATGGTGAACTTTTAAGGGAAGGATTTTGGTTTCAATTTGCATGTGGTGGATTGG
>JABUQX010027925.1:12500-17500 GCA_015478945.1 Trachelipus rathkii
AGTGGGTTTAGGCCAAATTCAAGTAAAGTTAGAAAAATGAGGAACCTGTGCCAAATTAAAGGCTGATATTTCCACTTACACCGTCTCTGAAAGTGCGCAAGGCAAAGAAAGTAAGGGAAAAAAAGGAGAAGGAAATGTGTTAAAGATTTTTCCAGACTAAGGTGGAAAGGATGGATGGTAGTCGGTTGGTCAAGCAGTTGTATAAATGTTAGTGTGTTGGGAACAGACCGGCTGGAAGACCAAATAAAAGTGGATTGAGTCAGTTAAAGAATGCTTGAGAGATAGGAATGTGAAGTTGTTGTTAGCGAGAAGAATGGTTCACAATAGGAATGAGTGGCTTTGTTTTGTGAGGGGCAAGCCTGTAGGCCTGGCTCAGGGGATGAACCCCTACTCTGGCTACCTACCACAGTGGGTGATTATCACGATATATGAAGTTTCAGGTCAGATTCCTTCCGTGACAGTCGCAGTTAAGGGTACAAGGGGATTTTTCTGACTTAGGTCACTTTCTTTTGCTTTACTTTTCCTTTTAGTGCCTGAATGAAATGTTCACGACTTCCCCCAGGAGGATATATATATATATATATATATATAAATATAAGTATAATATATAGTATATATAATATATATAATATATATATATAAAATATAATAATATATATATTATTTAAAAAAAAAAATTTATTATCCCACAAATCAACACCTAAGGGGTAAAAAAATACATTTTCTTTTTTTTTTTAGGAATTTCAGGTGAATCTTTACTTTCAAATTCAAATATGTTTTGTTCTTTAAATCCTACTTCTCTCAAAGAGGCACAAATTATCGCTGAAACTCAATCATATGAATCAACTGATCCATCAAAAACTAATGATCCATCAGAGCAAGTGAGAAAAAAAGCAAGATATTCGATGAAAGTCAATCAACTGATCCATCAAGAACTACTGAACCATCAGAACAGGTAAGCAAAAAGTCAAGATATTCAAAATGTTTGTATCATTTGACATATTGATATCCTTACCTATCCACAACTTTGATTTCATATGAAAACTGTATGAGGAATATCATAATTGAAACCCTTATTGAATTTTTAGAGTAAATATAAATTTTTTTATTTATCTTTTGACAAAATAAAACTTGTAGATGCAATTTATAAACAAGTTTCATTGATTCTCAGTCACCGACATATAAAAATTCATTAATGTAAGTAGTTTGTGTCTATTGATGTCCATTTATTTTCAGTAAAAATAAGATGATAACTGGAAAGAATAGAGTACGTCAAGGTCTTGGTTATAAAGCACTAGGTCGGACTATGCTTCTACATTATCCGAAAATCCATATGGAGGAAAGTTTTATTAAAAGAAAACGCAAAGAAGCATTAGTAAGTTTTACTCTAAATGTTTTCCAATGATTAACATTCTTAAATTATTTTATGATTGCACATGATGTTTGAAGCTGAAAAGTAGATGATTATTATTATTATTATTATTATTATTATTATTATTATTATTACTTATTAATTATTATTATTATTATTATATTATTGATCGCTACTATATTATAATTATTATATTCTTTTACTTCTTTCTTTATCTTCCTTCTATTTTCCCAAGAATGGGAGTAAGGTGCGTGACGAGCATCGGAAAGAAAAGCAGTAGAAGAAAATGACATAAAGTCAAAAAGAAAGCAGCTTACGTCCCTGCAAGTACATTATTAGTGAGAACTCATCGCAGTCAGAACATCCACCCTTAGAGCTTCACATGACCGCGATGGACCCTCACTATGGTAGATGTCAATGTAATGGTTCATCCCTTGGCCCAGGTGGGCCAACAACCATACCCCTCACAATCGCCCTCGCATTGCACTCGTTTATACACCTTTCTTCTGCGCCTCATAACAAACCAACATTCTCTCCTTAAACATTCGTTTACTGAACTCACATACACTTTTCTTCGGTCTCTCAGCCGTCGGTTCCAACACACATCGCCACTATACATCCGCTTAACCAACCGACTATGCATTCATCCTTTCGCATATGACCAAACATCTCACATACTTTCCATTTATTCTCTCATTTACCCTTCTTCACACCACAACACTCTCTAATAAGGCTTTCATTCCTCATTTAATCAATTCTTCTCACACTTAGCCAACCCGTAGATTGTCCATCTGAACACATTGAACTTTAGAATCTATACTTCTTATTCAGACATAGTCTCACTACTATACAATAACACAGGTAAACACATACCCTCATGAAGACCCTAGCACACTAAGACTTAGTCCCTTTACATTCACGCAACGATTTAATTGCGCCAGCACTCCTGCATTCACAACTTTCTATACCTCTGCATCGTCCGTTCTTCTGCATCCATCATATACCCTAAAATATTATTTTAACTCAGACAATTGTTCAGCTGCTCACCATCTAAGCATAACTTCACACTGGAGGAGTGTCCTCACTCCAACATAACTTACTCCTTAATCCACGTTAGCTTCAACCCCTCCTTTTTAACACACCTGCCAATCTCTCTACAATCCCTGCAAACTCTTCTCAGATTCGCCACACAGAACCAAAATCATCCGCATATAAATAGGTAGGGACACTCCCACTATCTCCATCTCCACCATTCTACATAATTTTCCTGCCATCCCACCATCGAATTCTTCATAACCCCATCCATATACAAATTGAATAACAAGGAGACATAAACACAACCCTGTCTTAATCCGCTTATTAATCCTAACCAATCACCATTGACATATTCTATTCTTTCACACACGCTTCACTAGATCGTCATACATACTTTGATTCTTCAGAAGCCTACCACGCAACAACCATATATCATAACACACTGCCATAAACGCGCTACTATTAACTCTACATACGCCTGTTGCAATCCATAAAACTAAATACAATTTATTCTTTTTCTCCTCTTTTCTCAATCATTTGTTTCAATGTAAAGATTTGATCCACGACATCCTCTACACTCCTAAACCACCTTGTTCCTTCACCAATTCAGTCCTCAGTCACTCGACCAACTCTTTCGACCAAAATACCAGCAGTATACTTCGCTACAACCTCAATAAACTTATTCCCCTATAATTCTACAGTTCCCTATTTCTCTTACCCTTATATAAGGGTACTATTACCGGTTCGCTCTCATCTCGCAATCTCTTTGGAACTATAATCCTCTTAACCTTTATTACAGCAACTTCTAAATCCAATCAAACCACCATCTCGCTCCGTTCTTGATCATGTTTCATCGCAGTAATTTCTCTATACTGCAGATTTACCTATTTCTTCAACTTTCCACTCTACTATCACCTCCTACTTGCTAATAACCTCATCCCCAAAACTACCTATTCCTTCTTGCACACATAAACCACACAAATTCACTATCACCCTTCATTACTGCCAATTTAATGCAGATTTTTCAAAGTGTTCTTTTCTACACTCCGACTAAAGTCATTCATCAGTTACAAAACCACACTCCCCTAATTCAGTTATTCTACCCAGGTTCCCTATTCTCATTAAAATTAAACCTTCGCGCTTTGTAATTTACTTATTAGCGCTTCTTCCCAGAAGAGCTTCCTTCTCAGAAGAGCTTCCTATTCTTGTAAGTCCGCCATATCATCCTCTTGCCAAACTCATTTACGCTCTTGTTTTCTCACGTATTGCACCTTTTAGCATAATACATATATATATATATATCATATATATATATATTAAATATATATATATATTATATATATATAATATATATATATATATATTTATATATATTATATATATATAATATACTATATATAATTTTTTTCTTTCAGAGATAACTTACCAAGTTCAACTAACCCTCCATATGACCTTAGACGAAATGCGATGTACCATCTCGAGCATCATAGAAAAAGTTAAAAAATTAGGTATCAAAAATTGTTTAAAACTCATTAGTTTTTTTGAACATCGAATCTCAGAACGCAGATGGAAGTGGAAACTTGCTAGAAGCAGGAATTTCAGAAGTTATTCCGAAAAGAGATGGGCCCTGCTTTTATTTGTTGGACTTGAAGAATGCGTCGGAAGGTGCTGTGTATATTTCAGATGGAAATGTTATCAAGTTCAAGAAATTGAGTGCGATTGAGGGTTTATGTGTTGTTTGCGGTGTTTATTATATATTAAATTTAACATATGCGGATAAGTTCAGTCAGGTGCTTGGGTTCATGCAAATGGCGTTAGAGAAAGAAAATTTTAATAAACAGTATATGTATAACAATTTTCAACGTATTATTGACCTTACTGGTTTGGACATCTGCTGTAATAATATTGAATAATTATTCACGTAAATATTTTCTTAAACCCCAAACTTTGGAGTTTTTGGTTTGTCGAAACCAGTGTCAGGTTGGTGGAAGGATTACTTACTTCCATTTTGTAAAATTAGCCTTATTTATCAATTAAAAAAAAAAAGCTTTATACTCACTCACCTCTCTTATCGTTATTATTAATTATATATAAATATATATATATATATACTATATATATATTATATATATATATAATATATATGATATATATATATATAATATATATATATATATAAATATATATACTATATATGATATAGTTATATCACATAACATGGCGTATCGAAAGTTTAATAGTGATGCTAGCTATATGGCAAGTGTTTGTGATTTTGAATGGTAATGAAAGTCTGTATGTCTGATAGTCGTAGCATGTCCGTGAAGAATAATAGGAGTGGATCAGTGAATGCTTTTAGCATTAATACCGCTAGTGGAGAGAGGGATGGTATGTCGCCATGGCTCTTTAGGCTTGTTATGTATCGGATGGGTGACTGAAAGAATTCACGGATGCTTTGTCGGACCAGGACCGGGACGGGTCTATGCTGTTGATAGCGAATGCTTTAGAGAATAGGCTAGTGGTAGACCTGGCGTAATTGCGTAACGCTAGCTGATTTTGGTTTTGTGTGTGAAAGTGAAGCGAGTTTTCAGAGTTT
>JABUQX010027925.1:20000-22500 GCA_015478945.1 Trachelipus rathkii
TATTATTATGTATGTACTGTACTGTATGTATGCATGCCTGCATGCATGCATGCATGCATGCAGCATGCTATGCAATGCATGCATGACATCATGCATCGCATGCATACAATGCATACATCATAATGCATCAGTGCACGTGCATGCATGCCTGCATACCATGCAATGGATGCATCAACTGCAACATACATAACAATACCATAACATACTACACTACATACACTAACATCCATACATCATACATACATACATACATACATACATAACATACATACATACAATACATACATACATACATACAGTACATACATACATACATACTATACATACATACATACATAAGCAACCTACCTACATACATACACATTAACAATACATACATACATACATGTATAGTATGTATGTATGTATGTTATGTATGTATGTATGTATTGTATGTATGTATGTATGTAATGTAGTATGTATGTAATGTATGTATGTATGTATGTATCTATGTATTATGATTGTCTGTATGTATGCTATCTATGTATGTATGCTATGTAATGTATGTATGTACAGTATGTATGTATGCTATGTATGTATGTAATGTTGTAGATATATGTATAGTATGTACGTATGTATGTATGTATGTTGTAATATGCTATGTATGTATGTATGTATGTATTGCAGCATCATGCATGCATGCATGCATGCATGCATGCATGCATGTGCATGCATCATGTATGTATGTATGTAATGTATGTAATGTATGCATGTATGTAATGTAATGTATGTAATACCATTGATGTATGTATGTATGTATATTATAATATATATACTATATATATATAGTATATATATATATATATATAATATATATATTTATATATAATTAATATATATTATATATATTATATATATATTATAGTATATATATATATACTATAGTATATAAATATATTATATATAACACTCAAACAAATTAATGGTAAACACCCGGTAAAATCTAACCGGACAAAATCGGCCCTATTTACGGTAAAATTTTACAAGGAACACAAACGACATTTTTCATTACGAAAAGTTGGCCGATTTGGTCCGGTCTCATATTTACCGTTTTTGAACACTACTGATTTTACCGATCGCTACAGCACATTAAATAATATATATTATATATATATATATATATTTATATAATATTATATATATATATATTATATAATTTATATTATAATAATATATCTATATATATATACTATATATATTAGTATATATATATAATATATATATAATACTAATATATATTTATATATTATATATATATATTATATATATAATATATATATAATATATAAATATATTAATATATATATATATATTATAATATAATATAATATATATATATATTATATAATATACGATCATACATACATAATGTATTAATATCATACATAAATTACATTGCACACAATACATACATACTACATACATACATGCATGCATGCATGCATGCATGCATGCATGCAATGGATGCAATGTACTGCATGCATGGAATACATACCTACATAGCATACAACATAACATACATATCAATACCATACACTACACTACATACATACATACATACATACATACATACATACATACATACATACATACATACATACATACATACATACATACATACATACATACATACATACATACATACATACATACCTACATACAATACATACATACATCCATACCATACATAATACATACATACAATACATACATACATACATATCATGTATGTATGTATGTATGTATGTATTTATTATGTAATGTATGTATGTCATGTATGTATGAATATGTATGTATGTATGTACTATGTATGTATGTATGTAATGTATGTATGTTTGGGCCCTGTATTATGTAGTGTCTATGTCAAAAATAATGATATGCATGCATGCATGGCATGCATGCATGCATGCATGCATGCATGCATGTATGCATGTATGCATGTATGCATGTATGCATGCATGCATGCATGTATGCATGCATGCATGCTGCATGCAATGCATGCAATGCACTAGCGTCATGCAATGCATACATACATACATACATACCATACATACATACATACTACATAAACATACATTATATATATACATATATGCAAACAGGGTAACTGAGAAAAATATATATATTATAATTTTAACTGATAGATGATATATTATACTTCAATAACTTATAAAATATATATAGAAAAAATTATAAAACTCACAACAATATATATATACTATATATTATATATATATATACTATATATATATATATATATTATATATATATATATACTATATATATATATATATGTATATTACTATATATTATACTATAATATATATATTATATATATACCTTATATATATTATTTTATATATATATATCAGAAGCGACTCCTGCAACTCGTGCAGCATTCGTGCTCAGCACGATTACAAATTTTAGAAACTATCTCCATTTTGCAAATTTCATAAATGTT
>JABUQX010027925.1:25000-39729 GCA_015478945.1 Trachelipus rathkii
TTATTACAGCAGATGTCCAAACCAGTAAGGTCAATAATACGTTGACAATTGTTAGACCCTATACTGTTCTATTCAAACATTCTTCTTCGTTTATACGCCATTTACATGAAACCCACAGCACTGACCTGACCACCGAAAAACAACCCATAAGCCCTCAATCACACTCAATTTCTTGAACTTGATAACATTTCCATCTGAAATATACACAGCACCTTCCGACGCCTTCTTCAAGTCCAACAAATAAAAGCAGGGCCCATCTCTTTTCGGAATAACTTCTGAAATTCCTGCTTCTAGCAAGTTTCCACTTCCATCTGCGTTCTGAGATTCGATGTTCAAAAAAACTGAGTTTTAAACAATTTTCTGATACCATCACTTAACTTTTCTTTTCCTACTAACTGTCGCAGACTGGATATCGCATTTGTCTCAGGTCATATGGAGGATAGTTGACTTGCGCTCACTTTGCTAGAACAAAATTATCACTACTATAATATAATATATATATATATATATATATATAACAACTGTAGACAGAGAGAGATAGAGGGAGTAAAACACCAAAAAAATAAAAAAAAACAAAAAATAATTTTAAAAAAAAAAACAAAAAAAAAAAAAAAACGAAAAACCCCCCCGAAAAAAAACAAACAAAAAAAAAAAAAAAAAAAACAAAACAAAAACACAAACCAAAAACAAGAATAAAAAAGAAATACTAAAAAGGTGCATACGTAGAGAAAAGAAGATGTAAATGAACAGATTTGGAAGAGAGGTAGAACTGGGACTTACCACGGATACGCAAGCTCTCTGGAAGAAGCGCGAGGTTAAGAAAATGGAATAAGGGGAACCTGGTTAGAATATGGAATAGGGACTGGTGTTTTTGTCTGATGAAATGATTTAGGGGAGTGTGGAAAGCAAGCACTTTGGAAAATCTGCATAATAATGACAGTAATGAAGAGGTCGTATAGTGACATGTGTGTTGGGCTTTGAATGGTGCAAGAAGGATCGGTCATTTTGGAGATAGTTTATAAAGCAAGGCAGGAGTTTAGCTAAGACGTGAGAGACACAAGTATAGAATGGTAAATCTGCAGGTATAGTGAAATTACTGTGAAATGATCAAGCACCACGGAGCGAAGATGGATAGATTGATACATCGGATTGAGTTGTACATATAAGCGTTTTTTATAGAGGGTTAGTTCCAAGGGAATTTGGAGGAGAGAGGTAATCAGTACCCTTAATAAGGGTAAAGGGGGACAAAAAGGAGTGTTCTAATAATTATAGGGGAATTAGTTTTTTGAGTGATGTAGGGAAGGTATATGCTGAGATTTTGTAGAGGCTGCTGAGTGACCGAAGACCTGATAGTGAAGAACAAGGTGGCGTTTAGAAGTGGTAGAGGAAGTGTGAATCAAATCTTTACATTGAAACAAATGATTGAGACACATGAGGGAGAAGAAGAATAAAATTGTATTTAGGTTTTATGGTTTGCAACAGGCGTTGATAGAGTTAATACGGAAGGTTTATGCGCAGGTGTTTAGTGATATATGGTGTTGTGGTAAGCTTCCTGAATGGAATCAAAAAGATGTATTGACGATATGAAGCGTGTGCTAGGAATAAATGGGTGTCCAATGGTGAATTGGTTTTAAGGATTAACTAGCCGAGTAAGAACAGGGTTGTTATATCTCCTGGTTATTCAATTTGTATTAGACACTCGGGGTTATGAAGGAATTCGAGGTGGGGATGGCAGGAAATGGTGTAGAATGGTAGAGAATGGAGATGAGTGGAGGGTGCCCTACCTATTATAATTGCGGTTGATTTGGTTCTGTGGCTGGCGAAATCTGAACAGCAGTATTAGAGCGGATTGGTAAGCAGAGACTTTGACAGGGTGTGTAAAAGGAAGGGCTTGAAAGTACACTGGATAAGCAGTAAGGTTATGGCATTCGTGAGTGAAAGACACCCTCAAGCTGCCTAGTTAATATTAGATGGTGACGCAGCTGGAACAAGTGCTGAGTTTACCAATATTTGTAGGTATATGTTGAGAATGAACGGAAACGGACGATGCGAGTGTAGTAAGAAAGATTGTGAAATAGCAGTGAAAGTGGCTCGGTTGCATTAAACTTGGTCAAATGCTAACGGGACTAAGTCTTTGAAGCACCTCGCTAGGGTCCTTACCATGAGGGATATGTTTGTTACCTGTGTTATTTGTATAGTAGTGAGACTACGATCTGGAATAAGAGGTATAGCTCTACAAGTTTACATCAGTGTTCAGATGGACAATTTAGGGGTGTGCTAGTGTGAGAAGCATTGATAAAATAGGAATGAACTTATTAGAGAGTGGTGTGGTTGGAAGAAAGGGTAAATGAGAGAATAAATGAAGTATGTTGAGATGGTTCATATGGAAAGGATGGAATGATAGTCGTTGTGTAAGCGGTATGTATCAACGTGGCGAGTGTGTTGGAGAAACTAGACGGTCTGGGGAGACGACAGAAAAAGTGGATGAGTCAGTAAACGAACTGTTTTGAAGGAGAGAAAATGGTTGAGTTTGGTAGAGGCAACGAAGAAAGGTGTATACACAGGAAGTGAATGGCGGGGGATTGTGAGGGGGGTATGGTTGTGCCCCACCTGGGCCAAAGGGATGAACCTTATTGACGTCTACCATAGGGAGGGTCCATCGCTGTCCCAATGAAGCTTTTAGGGTGGATTTTTCTGACTGCCATGAGTTCTCACTAATTAATCGTACTGAGGGAGCGGTAAAGGCTGGTTTCTTTTCGACTTATGTCATGTTCTTCACTACTGCTTTTTCTTTCCGATGCTCGTCACGCAGCACTTTACTCCCATTCTTGGGAAAATAGAAGGCAAGCATAAAGAAAGAAAGAAAGAAATAATAATAATATATAACTATAAGAATAAAATATAATAATAATAATAATAATAATAATAATAATAATATAATAATAAAATAATAATAAATCTACTTTTCAGCCTCAAACATCATTGCAATCATAAAATAATTTAAGAATGTTAATCATTGGAAAACATTTAGAGTAAAACTTACTAATACTTCTTTGCGTTTTCTTTTAATAAAACTTTCCTCCATATGGATTTTCGGATAATGTAGAAGCATCGTCCGACCTAGTGCTTTATAACTAAGACCTTGACATACTCTATTCTTTCCAGTTAGCATCTTATTTTTACTGAAAATAAATGAACATCAATAGACACAAACTACTTACATTAATGAATTTTTATATGTCGGTGACTGAGAATCAATGAAACTTGTTTATAAATTGCATCTACAAGTTTTATTTTGTCAAAAGATAAATAAAAAAAATTATATTTACTCTAAAAATTCAATAAGGGTTTCAATTATGATATTCCTCATACAGTTTTCATATGAAATCAAAGTTGTGGATAGGTAAGGATATCAACATGGCAAATGATACAAACATATTTCGAATATCTTGATTTTTTGCTCACCTGTTCTGATGGATCAGTATAGTTCTTGATGGATCAGTTGATTGACTTTCATGGAATATCTTGCTTTTTTTCTCACTTACTCTGATGGATCATTAGTTTTTGATGGATCAGTTGATTCATATGATTGAGTTTCAGCGATAATTTGTGGCTCTTTGAGAGAAGCAGGATTTAAAGAAAAAAAACATCATTGAATTGAAAGTATATGAAAAACTCTGAAGTTCCTAAAATATATATATATATATATAACTCTACTAATATATATCTATATATAATATATAATATATATATAATTATATATATAATATATATATACTATATATATAATATATATACTATATTATATCATATATATATATATCTATATATATATATATATATTATACATATATATATAATATATATCATCTACTCACCCATATTATAATTATCGCTCACTGTTCCCCAGCATTGGGGTGAGGTGCGATCACAGGCACTAAAGAAACAAGTAAAGAAAAGAAAGTGACCTAAAGTCAAAGAAACAATCCCCTTGTAACCGCTTAACTGTGACTGTCACGCCGAAGGAATCTGATCCTGAACACTTCAATATATCGTGCATAACACCAACTGTGGTAGGATAGCCAGAGGATAGGGTTCATCAATGACCAGCCTTACAGCCTTGCCCCCTCACAAAACAAAGCCCCCTCCATTCCTTTTGTGAAACCATTTCTCGCTACAAACACTTCACATCCTATCTCCTCAACAATTCTATTCAACTGACTTTATTCCACCTTTTCATTTGTCTTTCCAGCCGGTCCTGTATCCAAAACACACTAACCTTTATACAACTGCTTGACCACCGACTTACATTCATCCTTTCCACCTTAGTCTGGAAAAATCTTTAAACCACTTTCTTTCCTTTTTTCCCTATTTCTTTGCCTGCGCACTTCTCAGAGAGGTGATAAAGTGGACAAATTCAGCCCTTTAATTTGGCATAGGCTTCCTCATATTTTTCTAACTTACTTGAATTTGGCTAACACCTCGAAGTGAAAAAAATTTTACATGCTCATCTGTACTGTTTTAAGTTTGTACAATTTAATCATTTTAGTAACAACTATTTACAATTATTTTTTAAAAGAAAAATCTGAAATAATAAATATATAATTATGAGAATAGAAAAATAATAAAAAAAACATAATAAATACGGCCAGTAATAATATATAATAATCAATAATAATAATAATAAATAATAATAAATAATAATATAATAAATAATAATAATAATAATGAATATATAATAATATATAATAATAATAATAATAATAATAATATACAATAAATTAATAATAATTCAATAATAAATTAAAATTATATAAAATACCACCCGTTTCCTGCTTCCTGGGTGTAGATTTGTAATGGCCTGTGTGCCTACACGCTAATTGAGTTAAGAGAAGTTCAATTAAACTAAAAAACAAAAGTGATTCTTACAAGCCACCATCCTAAAAAGTAAAAAAAATTTAATTGCAGAGTGGTAGTAACCACCTCTAAGATATTTCGGAGATTGCATCAAGATAAATAGGATATAGAACAAAGTTTTTGAATCAAATTAATGAAATTAGTAGGCCTGTACATTTTTCGCAAACTAAAATTACTAACACTATGATGATGCTGAACTCGCAATACTCAGTAAACGTGATTTCATAAATAGGAAACATGAGTCCTAAATTAAATGGCAATATGTACTTGAACCTTTAACTTCATTCTAATATATTACCGGTATTTCAACAATATATATAGAATGCAAATATTATATATATCTATATAGTATATATATATATTCTATTAGTATATATCATATTAATATACCTCTTATAATATATATATATAATATATATACTAATATATTATGATATATATATATATATATATAAATATATATGTTAGCTTTAAATGCTGTGAAAAAGAAAATTATTACAAAAAGAAAATACTGTACCATCAAGAATACACCATTCTGCATCAACTTCTGTGTGCATGAATAGTATGAATAGGCTTCATACTGTATGAAATGAAAATTTTACAATTGTACCAAAATTTGAGAAATATTTTACTTCAAAACAAGTTGAATAAGGAAATTCTAAACACATAATTTACTGACATTAATGATCAAATTTCAAAAAAATTTAAAATAAAGCTATTTATACATGAAAATATAAAAAAAATATTAAAATTTCCTTCCAGTACTCCTCTTTTTGAATTGTTTTTTCGGTGCAGACTCATCAGAAGTCCGTTTTGAACAATTTAAGTGGACTCAATTCTGTATGGATAATAGGCACATGTCCACAATATGTGCATAGATTTCCAGAATCGACTTCATTTTCGAGGCAGGGGCATGCTCCTTCATTGCATTTACCTCTCTCTATGCCTCTTCTGTCTTTCATGATATATCTCCTCTCTTTTCTATTCTATATATATAAGGTAATGTATTAATGAAATGGAATATAAATAAGTAAATATACTATATATATATATATATAATATTATATATATATATAATATATATATATATATATATATACTATATATATATATCTATTATATATATATATATATTCCGGTATATATATATATTATATCATAATCAGTGGTGGAGAAAAGACATCCTAAAAAAAAAATTTTATTCAACCTCTGAACTACCAAATAGAACCAATGTTATCTTTTGCTATATTCTTTGTATTTTTGAGAAGAAACGTCAGATAAATTTAACCTTTCTTATACAGTAGGCTAAACCATTATTATTGCCAAGATAATGATCTTATTTTATAATTATAGATCTTATTATATAATTATAGGCCTATGAGAATCTCCTTCAAGCAAATAAAATTAAAATGATGAAAACAATTATCCTTTTAAAATAGAAAAATAAAATTCCTTTTTATTATTTTATTAGACTAATATCCTCTTAAAATAATGGCAATAGTACACACATTAAAAACTATTAAATCATCGTCGGATTCACACTTGTATTCTTTGGATGCTTTGATGGGCCTCAATGTCATTTTCAAAAGACAATGTTTAGTTTGTAAGTTAACTCTGAGCTTGGAAGAAAGTGTTGAATGCTCACTAAAACTGATAAACCTCCTATTGAAGTTTATTAGGCTATCTTATCATTTTGCATTTTTATAAGATTCCACCAACTGAGAAGGTTCTTTTTTCAGTATTATTCAGTAATTATTTCAGTAATAATTCTTATGTACTTCTTTTAAATAACAGACTCCCCTCTTAAAAAACAACCCTCCAACCTTTTACTGATCTTTATCCCCAAAACACTCAATAACATAATTGTCAGAGCCAAATACAAATTAAATGCAATAAGAGCTCTCACAGGCACCAACTTTGGTCAATAAAAGGAGATCCTATCATAGTCTTCAGAAAATATCTCCATCCATTCCTTATTTATCCTTTAATGGCTTGAGCATCAGAAACATAAAAAACCAACCTACAGAACCTGAGAAAAGTTTAGAACAAAGGCCTTCGTATAATAACGGGATACCTGCCCTTCACCCCAATCCACCACATGCCAAATGAAACAAAAAAAATCCCTTCCTTAAAAGTTCACTCACACTGAGCAAAATAAGCATTGAAATGTTGACCATTTATCTGAACTCACTAAATTTCATCAATTTTAATTTGACCCCCAATTGTACAGCTATTCTTACTTCTTAAATTTATGACCAGGAAAGAGACAGTAAGAAGCACAATTGGGAATTATCGCGATTGCTTTCCCAGTTTGACATGCACATCTAATGACAAGCCACGCTCCCGGGGTTGTAAATAACTTACACAGTATAAATATACACAAGTCTGCACCAAAAGAAAATTAGAAACATGCAGTTTAACATTAATAACTACTGTACTAAAAACCCTCCAGCTCAGCCTAGTCAAAATATATCATACTGTACCCAAACCATCCTATACGGTCACAGTCCATGTCAATATCAAGGCAGGCAAAGGAAAAATGTTACCTTCATAGTCTCAGATGTTTTTGAATTTGACATGTTAAAATTCAGGAAAACTATTTCACCCGCAAAAGTTATGTTTTATAAAAACCATCTTCTGAGCCAAGTGATGAGGTACCAAAAAATAGCTAGGCAAAACCATTTTTTCAATTTGATTTTTGTACAAAACAAATCGTTACGAAAGTGCTCATCTTAACTCTCTGGAATGGTTCAAGATATTTTGATTGGCATTTTTTTTTTAATTTTACAGATGAATATTTTTCTGTTTAAAATGATATACTCTTTTTTTGAAATAGGTGTATAACAACTTTTTTCAAAAGCTTTATTTTTTTTTTATTTTCTTCTTTTTAATAAAAATTTTAAAAAAAAATGCCAATCCCCAATTTTTTTTTTACTGTTGGTCAGTACTATTGAGTACTACAATCCTTAAAAAGGAGAATTCACGATCAGTATATAGGTTTATTTGTGGGATTGATAAAAACTTTTATCTACTTTTTTGTGCTTTTTATTGTTATACGGCAATGATTGGTGTGTATATATGGGTTCTGGATGTCCCTGAGTCGATCCCGTGTTTCCCGAGTGATTGGTCACGCCGTTCAAGGTGAGGGGGGTGATCCCCCAAAAACTGAATGCTCGTAGATGGATGAAATTTGATGAGTGCCATAGAAGAGGGTGAATGATAGAATCCTGAGTTTAAGTTAAAGTGACGTGAGCACACTGAAGCAAAGCCGGGCCTTGATCCGGAGCTAGCATTGGAAAGTGACGTCTGTAATAATGGTCACCTGTCAATGGAGCTGATATTCAAATTGCACAGTCATTTTATCTTGGAAAATAAATGGGGTTGTTCTTGACAGAGCCCCAGGAAAAAAGACACTATCACTATAAGAGTTAAAGGAGAAAAAGTGGTGAAAGTGAAAAGTTACATGACACCCGCGGTTTAACGCTTTGAGAGTACTACTGAAACTCATAATCAGAATCTACATCATTGAATGATGTGTATATATATAGCTTATATATATTTATATATCTATATATATAATATTATATATATATATATATATCTATATATATATATATATAAAACATATATAAGGATGCTAATATTAGGGTGTTAAGTACATGTTTACTAACTCGGAACCGCAGCGGCGCCGGTGCAGACACCTACAGTGACTCATTTGCTCCGACACATGAGACTTCTTTTCATTCTTTCCTTCATCTTCCTCGGCTACGTACTCTGTGCTTTCTTCTGACTCTAGCTTCAGCATCGGCATCGCCTCCGGCTCAGTGCTCCCGCTTTGGCTCTTTGTTCTGTCATAATGAGACTTCTTCTTTTTTCTTCATGTTCCTTCCTCAATCTTCCTTTCATGAACTGTTGCTTTTCATGGGGCCCCCTCCTCGCATCTTTCGAGGGTTTTGAAACCCTCATAATTCGGAATCTGCGTCGTTGAAAACATAGACATTAACAAAAATATTAAGATGCTAATTACATGTTTACTAACTCAGTACTGCACCGGTGCAGACATGGACACCTAGAATGACTCATTTGCTCCAGCTTATGAGACTTCTTCTTTTTCCTTCTTCCATCTTCCTTCATCTTCTCTGTCATGTACTTGGTGCTTTTCAGTTGGGGCCTCACTCACGGGGGGTCCAAAGGTTTATTTGAGGGTCTTGGAACCCTCAAATTCGAGATCTACAGCATTTATACCTCTACACCTCATTTGACTCAATTTGTCTCTGGAGCCAGAATTTCAATCTAGCTCTGGATCAGGCTCAGGCTCCAGCTCCGGATCAGGCTCCAACTCCGGTTCATGTGCTCCGCCACTTGACTTAACATCAAGATTCTATTTCATTCACCCTCTTCAATCCACTATCAATTTCATCATCTACGAGCATTAAGCAGTCATCTGGGGGGGCTCAGACCCCCCTCAACCCTGAATGGGGTCGAATCAAATCAATCTCTGAAACCGGAATCGACTCGGGACATCAAGAAACCTAATAAACACACCAAACACGGCCCTTACAAAACAAAACAAATAAAAATAGCTTATACAGAAAGCTAAGGTGGCAGAGATTAAACCTAGACAAGCAAAGTGACGTTTCTTCCTTTTCAGGGAATGTAATACTCAATATTATTGATCAGCAGTAAAAAAAAAAAAAAAAAATAATAGGGGAAACAGATTATCCTTAAAAAAAAAAATTTTTATTAAAAAAAAAAAAAAAAAGTCTCAGCAATAAAGTTGAACACATATTTCAAAAAGGAGTATATCATTTTCAACAGAAAAATATAATCTTTAAAATAAAAAAGAACTGTATCAAAATATCTTGAACCGTTCCAGAGATAGCTACAGCACTTTAAATTTTTTTTGAAAATCAAAATTGAAAAATGATACCCGGGATGCCATCTTTGGTGGCATGTATCTTGGCCCAGAAATATTTTCAGGCAAAATAAAAAAATATGGGTATCTTAATTTTTCCTGAAATTTAACATATGTCAAATTCAAAAACATCTGAGACTATGAAGATAACCCCCCTGCCTGAATTGATATGAATCTACCATACTATCAACTACTTCTAAATGTTGCAATGAAAGTATTTCAACCAGATCCAACAATTTTCCTGTGAACCATTCCAACACAAATTAACTAACTCCATATTGCTGAATGAATGCTTTTCTATGCATGCCTTCTTTTAATTTCCTTATTTGTGCCCCCTGGTCCTCCCATTCATGGTCACTATAAAGAAATTTATTGATCTCTGTATTGTCAATAGATGTAAATATTTGGTAATTGTGGTGCAGTTCACACTAAAGTTCATGTTAAGTAGTGAATTAAAACTATAGAACATTTAATTTACCACAAATAGTCTTAAATATTCTTTGGAAGCTTTTTTTATAAATTGACAACACTTCTTAAGTTTATATTTTCAACAAATTTAAAAAAAAGAAACCCTACGAAAATCACAACTTTTTGGCTTTGTTTCATTCGTTTAGGGATGAAGAATTAGATTATCGATAAATTGATGTTGCTAATATTTTCTTACAATCAAAATTTTTTTTTTTACAGATTATCAACTTTTCAATGTTATAGACAAAGTGTACATAACTAATTTTTTAAAAATTACTGAAACTTGCAGGACACTAATTTTTTACAAAGTAATAATGGAGTAAAAGAATATATGAATTAATATATATATATATATATATATATATATATAATATATATCATATATATTATATATATATACTAATATATATAATTAATATATTATATATATATATATAGTGAGCGTATAGTATTTTTCTATTTTTTTAATTATATATATATATATATATATATATAATATATATATATATATATATATATATATATAAATATATATTATTAATATATAAATATATATATATATATTTATTATATATAATATATATATTATATATGGCGCATCTCCAAAAAGTTCAGCGCATGTAACTAGAAAACCTTAACCACGCTACACGAAAATAACATCATCATTATTAATCAGGAGACATTTTTACTGCGGGGATACATAAAAAAAATAACAAATACCAACACCTAGCGCTTTTTTGAAATTAAAGCCTTAAAAATGCTTGAAATATTAATTTTTGAGAATTCCACGATCGCGCTCCTCCCGACTGAGACGCAAGGTGCCAAACTGTGAACTTTTCTTTTTTTTAACAACCGGCACTAAACCCACGGGTAAGCAAGAACGATGGATAGAGTCTGGGTTTCTCGGCCTAGCCGGGGACGACGGGGGTGTCCCTCCGTCGGCTCGAACACCCCCTAAAAAGGAATATAAAGAAAAAAAATAATATTTTCTTCAAAGCGTAAAAAATGGTATTTGGCAACTTTTGCTCTCAAGACTAATGCCGTTTCAAGGTCGAACTCAGAGCGCACTGCACTATTTTCAGGTCTAAAATTATTCACTAATATTTAAGGTAGTTATTAATAAACATTAGAATAAAATAATGTTTATTTTAATTTCCTTGATGAATTCACTTCCTGAACACCTCAAAAATGTGCCATTTATTTTCGACATGTAGATATAATTATAATGATATTCTATAGCTAGAGCTTAACAGCAAGAAACATGCACTAGGAAACTTCTTCGACGGGGATGCTGCGCCTAACATAACTACAAAATACTATAATAGTATATAATATATATTTATTATAAGATAAATAATATAATTATAATTATACTTTTATATTATTAATCTATTATGATACACCCGATATGAGAGAGAGAGAGAGAGAGAGAGAGAGAGAGAGAGAGAGAGGAGAGAGAGAGAGAGAGAGAGAGAGAGAGAGAGAGAGAGAGAGAGAGAGAGAGAGAAGAGAGAGGGAGAGTGGGAGGAGAGAGAGAGAGAGAGGAGAGAGAGAGAGGAGAGAGAGAGAGAGAGAGAGAGAGAGAGAGAGAGAGAGAGAGAGAGAGAGAGAGAGACTCAATCGCTTCACGATATCCTTGCTCTTGTAAACATTGCGATGCATTTTTAGTATAGGCTATTCAATTTTTAACTAACAAAATAAAAATATTTATACACGAGGCCCTACCTTGCATGGCCAGCTTTGTCTTCTGGTCCTATATACATGTTTATTTCATGCTTGGTGGCCTTTCATAAGATTATACGCCAAAGGTTTCAATGGCTTTTATCAACCTTTTAAATTGTTCTTTCCTTTTTTCTAACAATTTCAACTAACAAAACAAAAAAAATTAACCAAAAATTTAACCTGAGTTTAAAAACACTTCTTTGCAACCATTTGCACACTTAAGCTTTACACAAAGAAAACGCATCAATGGCTAGTTGGCTACTGAAGCTGTGGTTACCAATCCATAAATAAAAATTAATGAAACGAACATGTAATCAAATTAATTTTGTATTACAAGATGAACAGCTATAAGCTATAAAAAAAAATCAATTTTAAAAAGAAAGTTTCAAAGTATTTTAAAAAGTATTTAAAAGTATTTTTAAATTTAAATATTCTATGTAATACTATTTAAAAGACTTAAATTTAGTCAAGATCATCGGAAGAAAACATAATTTTAAGGATGACAATTAATAAATGCATGTTTTTACGAATAAATAATCAAATATTATATATATATATACATAATTGCGACAACATACTATTATATAATATATTATATATTACTATTATATATAATATATTACTATTATATATACTATATATATATATATATATAATATATATATATATAGATATATAGTCGTATTTATATTCATTTTTT
This sequence comes from Trachelipus rathkii, assembly GCA_015478945.1. Taxonomy (NCBI): domain Eukaryota; kingdom Metazoa; phylum Arthropoda; class Malacostraca; order Isopoda; family Trachelipodidae; genus Trachelipus; species Trachelipus rathkii. The sequence goes on from JABUQX010027925.1 coordinate 37,723, forward strand.
TTAGATACTGTACTGTGACTTTTTCTGAAAAAATTTTTCTAAGTTCACAAAAATTTCCAAGTTCAGAAAAGTTAAGTTTGATAAAGTTTTTTAAGAAAAATTCTTTAGTGGCAAGCTTTTGGAATTATGCTAAGCTTGCCACTAAATAATTGTGTTAAAAAATCTAAACTTAAATGAATTTCTATAACTTAATTTTTTTTGAAAAGAAATTTTTCAGAAGAAAGTCACAGTACAGTATCTACAAGTATGCCATATATATATATATATATATATATATATATATATTATATATATATATATATATATATATATATATTATATATATATATATATATATATATATAATTATATATATATTCCAAAGTTTAATGGTTATTTTTAGGTTTAAGGTTAAGGGTAGGCTAGGTTACGTTAAGTTAGATTAGGTTGTTAGGTTAGGTTAGTTAGGGGGTGGAGGTTAGGTTTGGTTAGGTAACGTAAGTTAACCTAAACTAACCTAACCTAACATAAACTAACTTAACCTAACCGCCACTACCTAAGAATAGGAATATATATCACTATATATATATTATATATATATAATATATAATATATTTATATTTAGTATATATTATATATATATATATTATATATATAATATGTGTGCTGTGTGTGTGTAGGTGTGTTGTGTGTGTTTGTGTGTGTGTGTTGCGTGTGTGTGTGGTTACATCATGCGCAGTTATAAGGCTTTAGCTGCTATTATGTCCGGTATATCTCAGCTATAGAAGCCCGGTTATCGTACTGTTTATTTTAGTATGTCCGGTAAACAGATTTTTGCCCGCATTTTCTGATCTGTGTTCTATAAATGTCCGGTAAAATGAGCTCATCTTTCTACAAATAAAAGTCTAAGTTTAAACAGTTCTCTTTTTTATGTAACGGTTATTTTAGCTGTACTGACATGTTTCGGTAAAATAACCGTAAAGAAAGATCATTTTTTAGACTGTATTATATATATATAATATATATACTATATATATACTTACTATTATATATATATATATATATATATATATATATATATATTAATTATAATATTATATATATATATATATATAATAATATGATACTATATATATTATAACTATTTAATGTGCTGTTAGCGATCGGTAAAATCAGTCGTCGTCAAAAAACGGTAAATATGCAGACCGGACAAATCGGCCAACTTTTTCGGTAAGAAAAATTGTCCGGTTTGTGTCCTTTAAAATTTTACCGTAAAAATAGGCCCCGATTTGTCCGGTTTAATTTTACGCCGGGTTTTTATCCATTTTATTTTTTAGAGTGTGACAGTCTAAAAAGGACCATGCCGGCTTCTTAAAGTATTATTCTTATTTACTTTGAGTGAGTTGACTGGGACATTCTACAAGGGTTAATGCAAATTATTTATTTAAATATTCATTTAATTATTAATCTAATTATTGTTCGTGAAGTCATCTAGATAGGCCCATGCGGCTTCTTAAAGTATTATTGGGCTCTACTTTATGTATTTTGATTTTTATTCTGAGTTGACTGGACATTCTAGAGGGGCCAAGTGCTTCTAAGTTCCACTTAATTTATTGAGTTGACTGGGGACCAAGCTCTAAAAAAGGACCCAATGCGGCTTCTTAAATATTATTCCTTATTTATTATGAGTTGACTGTGACATTCTAGAGGCGTCAATGCTGTTTCTTTATTATTTTTAATCCTTTAAATTTTTATCTATAATTATTATTGGTTGATCGGGACAGTCTAGATAGGCCTTTGCGGCTTCTTAATATTATTCTTATTTATTCATTATTATTTATGGGTTGACTGGACATTCTAGAAGGGCAATGCGGTTATTATTATTGAAAATTATTTTATTGGTTGACCTGGACAGTCCTAACGAGAACCATGACGGCTTCTCAGTATTCATTCTTTATTTATTGTGAGTTTTGACTGGGACATTCCTAGAGGGTCAATGCGGCTTTCTTAAAGTACTCTATTTTTAAT
>JABUQX010027926.1:0-19944 GCA_015478945.1 Trachelipus rathkii
CATCCACTACTGCATATTCAGACTAATCATGTGTAAATCTACCTTCACCCCTCGTTACACTGTCTATTTTATACTCTATATTATATTATAGCCCTTTACAGTTGTTTATAAAATCTTCTCTCTAGGTGTAAGGACAAGAAACATAAAATTGAAAAACTCTTGTAAACTTATTTTTTAAAGTGAGATTTTCTTCATACTTATATGATTTTTTCTTTATTAGAGCCTATAATATCTTACGCGACAAAGTTAATACGAGACTGTTTTAATCAACTATATAATCACTAACTGTCTTTTACTTGCACCCATTAACTTAACAAATTATAGTATCTCTATTTCCTTATTAATAATCCATATATACTAAACACTCAGATCGTTCTCGTATAACTGAAATCTATCTTAGAATATAGAAGAGGATTAGACTAATACGGGCCTAACAATCTCATATACCTCTCTCACCTTCCTTCCGTGATATTATCTTACTATATGCTAATTGGTATATTATTACTAATAAGAACTCTATATAGTGAGCCCCCCTGGTTAGGTTATTTTTATCTACTTAATGACATACGGAAATATTAATAATACTATTACCTACCCATGAGGTGAAAATCACTTTATATATATATTTAATATGTAGCTTAATTTATATTATATATTATATATATATATATAATATATATATTAATTTAGATTTTTTTATGTATAAGTTATATTATATTTATATTTATATATATATATTATATTTATATCTGCCATAATCCTCATTGCCATATTCACACTCTATCTCTACCTTATCCGCATAGCAGATCATCTGTTTAGCATAGAGATTTATACTTATCATCTCACTTTCCAATTATTATGTTAAGATTTATTAAATATCCATTAATCAGTTACCGCCCACACATAAATTGGGTATCCAATTTATAATGTGAGTCTCCTAACAACTAGTATATTTACCTATAGGTTTATAAGTTATTTTCAGTAGATATGCTATTTCGATTTCCGTATAAATAGACGGTTTATATTGATTTATTGCACGAAAATTTCTATACAGTTATTCCTGAGGTAGTAGCTTTTTAAAATTAAATATACTAAAATTTATTCTTCTTATACAGTATTATAGCAGATGGTAAAATTCACGCCTTAATTTGTCATTCCCACAACCTTGCTATAAATTAATAATCCCACTTATTTCTGGTCTGAACTAATAATAATATACTTTATCTATTTAATCTATCTATCTATCGCAATATAATATATCAATTTAATAATACTATTATATATACTATATACCGTATATATATATATATACCTTATTATATATTCTTTACATTATATACTATATAACTAAATATATATATTAATATATCAAATTATATATATATATAGTCGATATATACTAGATATATGCGCGATTCCATCATCATATATATAATATAGATGTCACCGGTAGAAGATATTTTATAGAAGATAAATTAATAAACAGCTTTTGTATCCTATATATATATATAAGATATTAAATATACCTTATTTAGTTTTACTTTATATCTACTACTCTGATTGCTATATATATATATATATATATATATATATATCATTTTATGGTGATGTAATTGGTTTCATGAGCTGACAACCTCACTCATCAATCCCTCATATCTCAAAACTACAATTAGCCACAGTGAAAAAGATATACATGCTGGGTAATCATTGTTGTAAATATCCAATTGTTCACGTAAGCGCGGAAACATTGACATTATTAACCTTGTATCAAATTATATATCTAAGTAACAATAAAAAAAATAATATTATTGTATGATTTAGTTGGAGTTTTGATTGATCTATCGATTCGTGATCTATTGGTTTTGTATCATATTAATTTCGTTCAAAAACTAAATAGACTAGGTACGAGAACAGAAAAAGAATACAATATTTTTGGAGAATGTGAAAAGTACTGATTAATTAATGGACTTAAATTAAAGGTATCATAAAAAATTAATAAATTTTATTGTCATTTAATTGTTTTAATGTAATGTTATTAGAGAGACTATTTAGAGACCTTTTTATTGGTTACTCGTTAATTAATTTAAACTTCAAAAATAAATTTTAGAACTTTTAAATATGGTCATTGCTTTTTTTACTTTTACTAAATATGTAATTAGCCCAAGTGTATGGTATCTAATTTCCCGCACCGATTGGCTAAGTTAGCTCGGTGGTTCTCGGCCCTTCCGTGACAAAACTCTCACGTGGCGTTAGGACTACGTTTCTCCTCCTCTTTCTATATTTTGGGTCGTCGGCAGTGACATTATTCCGTACCGCCCTCCCCTACCGGGGTAATATGTCGGATATATACGTCCATCACTCCCCCTGTGTTTCCCGGCGGGTCGTACTAATCGAGTGCCCCTTACAGTCTTGTGTTGCCGTGTAATACTATTTTACAAATTACATATTATATATATTATTTACTATATAAGTTATTTATTATTGTTGGGACTAATATTAAAACCTGATATTTATTTAGTATAATTTAGTATATATATATATATATTGTTATTATCTTTATATATATTATATATTCTTTTATATATATATATGTTATATATTATATATACTAGATAGTTATAAAAATTATATACTATATTATTTATATATATATATTTTTATTCCCTCTGCCTAAAAAAAAATATAGTAGCCTAAATATTTATTTTATTTAGTGTTATTTATTGTATTTTTTTAGCATTTATCCTAACTAAAATTTTCCAAAGGATTCCAAAAATGTTCTTCCTTTTCGCTGTAGCTATGTAGTTTTTGAGATATGATTTTTTTTTCATTTCTTTTTTTTTTTTTTTTTTTTTTTTTTTTGTATCCAGTTTCCTCTGCAATAAAAATTTGCCAGGATTCCAACAATGTAATTCCTTTTTTCCTGTACTATTGTAGTTTTTGAGATATGAAGCTCCGAGGCATCAAGTACTTGTCGATTTTGATTGAGACAAATTAATCACCTGGTAGTAGATATTATATTAGGTAGGTATATTAATTTCGTTATAATAGTAGACCTTCTAGGTATGTATTTTGATGTTGTTACGTATATACTTTATTTTAGATATATATATTTTTTTATTATGTGTATATTATTGAGTTAGGTATATATTTTATATGACTATATATTAAGTATTTGAGGGTAGGGGTGGGTAATGAGTGAGAATGGTTAATATATATATGAAAGAGTTCGTTCTTGGCAACGGAAGGTAGCTATGTTTGGTGGTAGTGGATTATTTGTATGGTTGGAGGTGTTTATTTGTAAGGGTTATGTATATTATTATTTTATGTCTTAAATAGTGGGTTGGGGTGGTGTTTGTGATGTTTGGATTTGTGATTTGAGCCCTAGCGTCAGAGATTGTGGTTTTTGACACTGTGAGCCCCGGCCACTTGATATATAGTGTGAGGTGATTATTTTGGGTTACGAGGTATGTTATGGTTATATTATGATATTATTGGTATATTATAGTGTATTGTGTGTATTGTGGTATATAATTGTTAGTTTATTATTTTTGGCTTAGGCAGGGGACTACGGCAAAGGGGGGGGTTACTTGCCCCCCCCTAAATCTTGGCGAATTAAAAAACACTGAACCTTAGATGTTTGCCAGAGACGTTTTTTTAAGGGTTTGTTAGTAGAAAAACTGAAAAAAATTGGATACATGTGTGCATATAGTATATCATATATATATATAGTTATTATATTAGTATTTGATATATATATTTAAAAAATATTACTATATCTTATATATAATATATATATATTATATACTCTTATATATATATACTATATATATATGTGGGTATTATATATTAATTAGTTATTTTACTATTATATATTAATATATGCACTCAACTTGGCGCTCCTCCCCTAAATTGTTAAAAGGACTCATTAACCCATATATATACTATATATATACTATATATATATATATCTTAATATATAATATCATATATAATATATATAATATATATTATATATATATATATATATATATTTCTATATATATAAAATCTACTATATTGATAGTACTATATATATAGTATTATATATAATATTTAGGATCAATGTCTGGTTATCCGCATTCACTTCCATTAATACATATTTCGATTGCTATGGACTCCGAACATTTTTTGGTTTTGGGGATAGTAGAATTGGTTTGCTTTATTGTTTATTTCCCTAATTACTTTTATACCTTAATCATAACAAGTTCTGCGTATAAATAAAAGCAAAAAATTGGAAAGAACATTTTATACTAATAATAGAGCTTCACAGTCAAAAGAAAATAAATTACTATATTAAGAACCAAGTTATATATATATATATATATACTATATTATATATATACCTACTATATATATACTATATATATATATATATTAGGTATTTTATATTATTTTATATAGGGTGTGGGCTGTGATTATACTTTTATAATACTCATATATTCCTTTGGGTTACGTACCGGTTATTATACTGCTATATAGTATATTATTTGTGGGTGATATCTTGGTTTAGAGCGACAACTATCATCGATCCATATCTCAAAAACTCAATAGTTCAATGACGAAGTAAAGCAGAACATTGTTGGAATCCTTCGGCAAAATGTTATTGGCGCGAATACTTGTAAAAAGAAAAAAAAAAATCATTCTCAAAAAACTACAATGAGCTAGCAGCGAAAAGAAATACATTTTTGGAATCCTTGTAAAATTATAGTTAGGAAAAATGTAAAAAAACAAAAAATAATAAATATAATAAATACAAATATTGCTATTTTTTTTTAGGAGCAGGGACATAATATACTATTACTATATATTATTATCTTGTGAAGTGGTATTTACAGCGGCAATGTAGGGCTCCGAGCCGACGGGGAACACAGCGTGGGGACGTTTTCCATACCCGTATGGGGAGGGGCGGCAGAACCCCGCGACTCTTCCCAAATCCAAACGAGCGGGTGTATCCGGAGACTCCTTTCCTCTGTGAGGGGGGAATTAAGTCCTACCGCCGTAGTTCCCCGGAAGGCCGAGAGACTCCGACTCTGCATCTTTGCCGTATATCCTTGGGGTATTCTTTAGTAAAAGAAAAGAAAGCAAAATTTTTAATAGAAAGTCTATTTATGTTAACGAGTAACCAATAAAAGGGTCTCTAAAACAGGCTCTCTAATCATATTACTTACTTTATTATAGCAATAATATTTTTTAATTTTTTTATTTTTTTTAGGCATTTTCCCTATCTAAAATTTTACCAGGATTCAAAAATGTATTCTTTTTCGCTGTAGCTATGTAGTTTTTGAATATATATATATTACTACTATATTATATATATATATATATACTAATATATATATATATATATAGTAATTTATATATATAACATTATATATATTTGATATTATTATATATTCATTATATATAGTATACTATATATATATTATAATATATATATATATATATATTATATATATTCTATACTTTATCTATATTTTTTTTTTTTATTTTTTTATTTTTTTTTTTTTTTTTTTTTTTTATACATTTTTTTCGCCCTAAATATTGGACCAGCACTTCCGCAATTGTTATTCCTTTTCCCTGTGGCTAATTGCTAAGTTTTTGAGATAGGATTGATGATTCGAGTTGTCGCTCATAAAGACAATTCATCACCATACTATATATATAATACCTTATATATTATATATATAAGGTTATATTATATATATTTTATATTTGATTTATATTTATATGTATATATATATTATATATATATATATATATATATATCACCTATAGTATACTATATATTATCATATATATATATATTTACATATATATATGAAACATGGAATTGTTTCTTTAACTTACTTTATTCATAAAGATTAAATTTCTTTCCTCTTTTGTGAATGGTTACATATATGAATTCACTGAACTGTATTGCACATATTCTTACATGTTGTGAAATTTTAAACTAATGGCCTACTACACTCAGGAAAGAATTTAGCAAATTTTTAACACGAAATACAAAACCTTCTCCAATATATCCCGTTATTTATAAAACTAATCAGCTCAATTTTATTAACAACACACAAAATTCAGTAATAACTTAATATTTATAAATAATATGAAAAGGGTATTATCTAACTAAAACTCCACACAGAAGGCATTCTCACTTTAATTAACATCAAAATACAAACTTGTCTGCTCGAGACAAATTTATAGGTACCTAGGCCCCTAGAAAGACTGACTCATCCATCACCGCGATTCTGGCAGACTCTGATTGCACATTAGTATCAATTGATTTTTATTTATGAATATTATAAAATTATAATAAGTCTGCATAAATGATTGTATGGATTCATATGTTTTAGCATAAAAAATTTTTAGTTATTATTATTAATTTTTCTTGCTAACTTGTAATCTTAAATTGGGACTTAATAAAAAATAAAGACTGCTACTAGACTGTCAGAAGGCTATATTACAGAGTTTGCTCTTGAAGTCTATAAGAAAACGGACTTATTTCTTTTAACTCGGAAAAGTAATAACTGCGCCTGTATATATTCATGTATATTTATTTATATATAGTGGAAATCGATTGTTGAAATTATGAGAGTTGGCGGCTCAACAGGTCGCCTTCGAACGAAAATATATATACTATACCTATACTATTATATTATTATATACTTATATATATACTATATAATTTTATTATTACTCATATATATATATATATGTAGTTAGGTTAGTATTAAACCGTAGTTTGTATTATTAGTCTAGTAGTAGTTTTTATATAATATTATATAATTATTAACAAAAATTATTAATTAATAATATTTCTTAAAAAAAAAATTTTTAAAAAACTTAAAAAATATTATAATTTTTAAAATTAATTTACATATATATATATATATTACTATAATAAAAGTGAATCTGACTGTTGCCGAAGATGGATGGATTGAAACAGAGGGGAGAAATAAAAGAAGAAAAACTGAAGTACAACAGGAGAACAGAGAAGAGAACTGAAGGCTGCAAGAACTCTAAATAGCGTCTAAATAGCTTCAGCATCAGGAATTGAAGACAGGCTTTGTTGAATGAGGATCTGGCAGATTAGATTTATTGTAAGCAAAGAACTCTAACTAAATGTTAATGAATACGTTTTTTGGGTAAATTTTATAGAAAGTCAAGAATAATATTTTATATTTTGGCAAAATTTTATGGAGGAGTTGCAAATTCTCTTTATTGATTTTCTTTTCATAAATTTAATAAGAATATAAAAATATCATATATACTCAATCCTGAAAACATAAATGGAGGGAGCGACACATATTTCGCATTTAAGTTCTTTTTGGATTAATTATTTTAAGAAATTGAAACTTGGATTGTAATATTATTGCACAAATTCGCACCTAAATTTTATTCTGGCCAGATGAGGGGTTGTTTTGATAAAGCGATCACATCGGACTCATATGAAGAGAGTCCTCTTAGCTGAATATTAAGGGCCAGGCCGGGAACCCCAACTTTCAATTTATCAATAATATATAATATTATATTATATATTATATATTGTATATTTATATATTATATATATATACTTACTTTATATAGTATTATATATATATATAATTAATACTATATATTATATATATTACTTATATCTCTATATACTAGTATATACTAGTCCTTCAATTCGCTAGCAACCCCGGCCCTTTTACTTTTATTCTTTTTGCCCTGGGCCCCTCCTTTTTTTTTCTTTGGCCTCCCCTATTACATTACCGTTCTTGGCCAGCGTCTGAATCTTATGGGCCTAGAAACACGATATTTTCTGGAGGGCTCTGGGAGACGAGTTTCGAGGCCACATGGAAGAAGAACTGCTAGCTCCATTGATAGGTTAAAAACCTACTGAGTGTATACCAAGGAATAGCATCAGAAACCCATCGCGCGCGAGAAATCAGTTCTCAGGTTCTCTTAGGAATCAAGAGTTTCGGGGCCCAGAAGGAAGAGATGCTGGTCCAACTGACAGGTTGCGAAAACCCTACCTGGGAGATTGTAAATATATATATATATTCTAATATTATAATATGAATATATATACTACTATATATATATAGTAAACTATATATCTTATATATTTATATATTTAATATATATATATAATATATATTATTATATTATTATATATATATGTACTCTATTATATATATTATACTACTTATATTATTATATAATACTTATATTTATATATATACCTCTTATATATACTCTATATATATATATGATATTATTACTAATTGGTCAAGACATGAAAAATCTAATTATTATACTACTATTATATACAGGGTTGTCTCAGCGAATACGTAACAGCCTGTGCTATCGCGTCGAGTTCTACATCTTTATCCACAAATATTTCTAAATTAAACTCTGTGTCTTTCTTAATCTAGTTCTATCGAGTGGAACAGTTTACAGTTCTATTTTGCGCATCTTGCGCAGTAGTCCAAATGCGCTGAACTATGTTTTTTTTTAATGGAATGGTATATTTTTATTCCAGATTTGAAATGTACCGTACGAAATTATACTCGTATTAATTACTGCTTATTCATTATTGTTTTATCCTACACTGTAGATTTACTCCTTACAACTGCTATCCACTCGTTCCAAAACATTGCTATATCTGCTACTGTGTATTTTACGACACACATACTTATATTAACGAACATACCGTATGGTAATGAAGGAACTTACGAACCTAAGTAACCTTTCGGACATTACGTTGAAGTAATTTTGGGTGTTTAGAACCAACATTCGAGAAAACACTTAGAATTACTGTAACGTTGTGTATAGTGAACTGACATGCTCGCGATGTTGTACTAGCACGAACGACATAAAAACGAGGCCCTTGGTCGAATTGTACATTGGTCAAATCTGGATGGAAATTTCACCTGGTAGCCGTCCTGCTCTGTCAACTGTCCTCTATTCCTGCAATGTACAATTCGAACCATCCGCTCGCTTTTTTCGTCGTCTTTACGTACTATGTATCTAGTTGTTCACCTGATTGGTTCCTATAATACCTTCAAATTTTCATCAATCGTGAATGTTGTTGAAAGTTACTTGGTTGCTTAAGTTCCTTTGCTCATTACCCTCATGGTATCTTGCGTTAATATAACTATCGCGTGTCCGTATACAACCAGTAGCGATTCAATGTTTTGAACGTTTTGGACTAGCTGTCGTTAAGGTCATTACAACCTTGTAGGTAAATGTGTTTTCAGTTAATTAATGTACTTAATTCTGTCGTTACGTAACATTTCAAATCTGGAATAAAAAATATACCATTCCCATCTTTTAAAAAAAAACATAGTTCAGCGCATTTGGATTATCATGGCGCAAAAACTAAACTGGATACTTTCTCTTTCTTCTTCAAAACTACTCACTCCCACAGGCTTCTTTATTTAAATTTTGTTTGTCCCATACGCAATACTTCACGCGATACAAAGCTGTTACGTATCGCATCGAGACACCCTGATATATATACTATATATATATATATTATATTATCTTATATTAGTATATAATATATTGCTTTTATCTTATATATTATATTATTATATAATTATATTTATATATTATATTATACTTATATATATACTATATATATATTTTTATATCATTATTAATATTATTACTATATATTAGTTATATAATATATATATTCTATATACTTATCTAGTAGATACTACGCATTACTATATATATATATACTTATATACTTATATTTATATATTAGTATATAATTACTATTATATATATTTATCTTAAAATATATAAATCTATATCTATATTATTATATATCATTATATTACTTATATATATATATTATATATATACTCTCTCTCTTATATATATAATATACTATTATATAATATATTATATGCCCTGCCTTTTTAATATTTTTTGGAGCTTCAACTAAGCAAGTAGGCCGTTGCCTAACTCTGCCCTTACTCTGAAAGCCGCCAACTTTATATATATAATCACTAATATATATATATACTTATACTTTATACTTAATATATTATATATATATAGTAATAAATTATTATATTATTATTATATTTCATATTATATACTTTATATATATACTTATTAATACTATATAGCTGATATAAAGTCTATACATGTAGTATCTGTACATTTGAACCGCTGAACAACTCCTTCACCCTTTTCGATATGAAGGATAGAGTTACTATGGTCTTGAAACTTGGAAATATTAATGTACTATTATGCTGATATGGCTGCCGAATCCGTGTATTTTCAAGTCTGTTAGATGTAATTTAGATGGTTTCTGGTCCACCTCTTTTCCTCGAGGGTGGACGCTCGATTAATTGCGGCTTACGCCTTGTGGCGTGATCTGCCAGTCCGCCGCCGCCCCTCCGAGTTTTAATGCTACCTGAGAGTTTGGCATCGAGTGTGATGACGTAATCTTGCGCTAGCCAAGATTTACGTTCTATCGCGCTCGGAGCGCGCGCGCAGCGCACAACACTACACACATTCATTATTATTATCTTATTATTATTTACGCCTCGAAGAAGTGTTTTTCGAAGGAAACAACTCTCTGAGTTGTTTTTAAACTCCCTTCTGACGTAGACCTATCGTCACTTCCAGGGCTCTCTTCGGGGCTGCGTCAGCGTTTGCATCTGCGTTCGAAATCCGATAGCATGTCTCTCTTTAGAGACTGTTTTGTGTCTGTCGTGGGTTTTTACTCCCCTAGTTCTTCCTACATCCGCAGCAGCAGCAGCAACCATCTCTGCTCCGGTTCCGATGCCGCGATTCGAGGTTTCCGGTTACGGCTCCACTTGACTCTGGTTCCGCATTTTGCATTCACGCACCAGACGCAAGGTTTTCCGGTAGATTAATATGTGCGCTGCTGCGCATACGACAACACATTATTAATTATTATTAGGTATTATTATTATTATTACGTTGAAATTCGATTTCGAAGGAAATCGAATCTGAGTCCGAAAAACCATCCCTGTAAGGGATCGTTTTTACGCACTCCGGACTCTGTATTCCGCCAAGGTTTCTTCTTCGCATCCAGCCTCTGGATCCGATATATATCTACATGCGGTTAGAGTTACGTATCGCTTTCAGAACTTGGTACTCCACTGTGTCTATGAGGTGATCAAACTGATGCGCCATTCGAGTTTGGTGACGTAGGTCACACCTAAGGGGTGTTGCTGCCTCCTTAGCGCTCAAAGGTCCAAACTCGTCTGAAAACCCTGTTAGGTGCGTTAAACGTATCGGAGTGAATTCTGGATGTGAGCTATATGATGGCGACCGCAATCTCGTCGGAGACGAGATTACGTTCCTCGGCGTCTCCCCGTAAGGGGGGGCGCTGCCCAACAAAAAATTAAAATGATCGTAGAAGACTGAAACTTGGAGAAAGGCTGGAGGATTCGGAGTCGGAAGACGAGTTTGAGTCGAGTCGGAGAATGGACGTTGAGAGTTGAGTTTGGGGTTTCGAGGAGTCCCAGGGACCCGCGGAAGGAAGTGTTCCCTTCCTGAAAAAAAAAGACGAAGAAATGTCAATAGTGAATGGCTGAATCAGAGAAGAAGAAGAAGAAGAAAGGAGGAAGGAGAAGAAAGAATTGATGAGGAAGGAAGAAAGGAAGAAAGGAAAAGAATGAATAGAATGAGGAAGGAGAAGGATTGCAGAAATCGATAGTGGTATCCGTGCTGGGCCGTTGCGCGTGCCGAGTTTATATAAACAGTCGTATACACAACATTGTTGGGTCCTTATACTTGTTTATTCGAGGTCGTAGAGTTTCGAATATTAGGGTTATAAGACAGTATAGGGTGTCTTCTAGGACCCCCCATTAGGTGGGGTCCCGACTGAAAAAAAGAGCACAGAGTTCAAAAAACAAAGGAGGAATGAAGAAAGAGGGATGAAAGATGAATAAGGAGGGAAAGATACTGAAGAAGGGAGTCTAGACCTCAGAGGAGTACGATATGTGACAGATGGCACCTGGTGTTGGCCTCCGGTGCGGTGCCGAGTTATTAAATATTTGTTGTAATGATACAATAATTGCGTGTTTTATATATGTTTTATTGGGTCTGTAGATTTCGAAAATATGGTTTCAGAAAACCATCTAAGAAATAAAGAAATAAATAATAAATAAATAAAATTTTCTTATTTCTTTTTATGTTTGATTATACCTTCAAATTTACGTTTTTACATACCCCTAAAGCAGTAAATCACTAAAATCAAACCACCAATCAGCCCACTCCTGCCTAACCCTCCTGACCATTCTGTGACTTACTTGTATTCTATTGATATAAGTTTGTCACATTTCGTAGTATCATTTACTCAATACACCATAACATAAAATCAAGGTTCTTGTATACAAAACATCAAAAAATTTATGCTGACGTACAAAGTTTTCACATTAATATAACTTTACTTAGCATCATCTTAACTATGAATATACTATCCCCAACGAGAACTTAGCCCATCTTAATACAAAATACAATGGTTAACATAACACTAAGGCACAATCTAACCCAGTAAACGTACACTAACATAACAATCCAATAAAGTACTTCATTCACACTCTGTCAGCCTGTCTCTAACATAACAATGGTTAATTTTACAATTAACATGGTAATTATTGATAACTAAAATTTACCATAACCTGTGTGTAATTATCTAATAACAGACGCCAATGAGTATATCTCTCGTAACAAAGTTTTCATATTAAAAAGTACATAACATTATCAGAACTAAGATAATAATGTACAAAGGCAAACCATGCCATCACGTCTTAAGCAAGAATAAACTGCTAACACAAACAAAGATTTACATACAACCTACAGCACTAATCCATTTAATGCATATCTCTGTAGAGAAACTTAAAAAGTCCTGGAAGAAGTTTTCATCAATAACTTTTACTATCATATAGGTTATTGATGAATACTTCTTCCATGAACTCGAAGAGATCTTGAACAGTATTCGAAATGTTGACTGATCATCGCCAAAAGTGAAATTGTTTCCAACCCTCATACGAATCCTATTCAATAGTCCTAATACATTCCCTCCGTAATCACAGCACTTGGAATCAATTTCAACTTTTCGAGACCAAATTGCACTCTCCCCACCCTCCATATCGGTTCGTAACAGACTAGATAGGATCCGTATGAGGGTTTGAATCAATTTTTACACTTTTTGGTGATGATCAGTCACCTGATCCCGGAATTCACTCATGTATAGGTCTTCTCGTAAAGAGGACATTCGTAGTAGCAGAATGAGAGGTCATCATATCCAACACAGCGAAAAAAGGTCTTGTCTTACTGACGAAAATCGGATGTATAAACAGCTCTAAAAAGGTAACGAGATTCTTTCTTTCCAATCAGAAGAAAGAAAGTAAACAAGAATACATTGCATGAACGAACCATATCAATTCAAAAGGGGTAATATTCTCAGTTAGACAACAACAACACACAACAACAACAAAACATAAAAAAGTCCAAAAATAAGTTCTTTTTATATACTAACCACCTATGAATAACATAGACATTAGAAAAATTCTAGGGCAACCTAACCATTACCCCCAAAAACTTAATCTACGGCTCACGATTTTCTAACACAATCATCGTGCGTTAACACAGTAATAATCTTACAAAACTCTATAATTTCTCTAACAAAGCAGTGTTATTTATTCACATTGTCATAGTAATATTTATCATAACGTACTAACTTACGAATAAACAGTTTCATTAATAAAGAGTATCCTAAAGCAACACATAACCTTCCGAGAGAAAAACCAGGGGATGTGCTCCTTGTAACACTAACGCTTTCGTGAGGTAACAATAATAAAAAAAAATTTTTTTTTTTATCCTTACCTCCTATTTTTAACCGCAGCCGCCTTTCAGAAATCTTTTTCAAAACTGTTAGAAGTAAGCAACAGCGATATACATGGGCGATTTGGATAGCACTGTAAGCACTGAAAGCACTACTTGGTCACCCCAGAGAAATGCACGAAGACCCATCTCGGGGTACCTCTAAGGGGAGTGTAAGCGGTTACATAAGGGCCCTTGAGCTGAGCCCTTATTAAAGGTAAAGACTATTATCTAACAAATCCCTTAAACAAAGTGATCAACTATAAAAGATAAGCCTAGCACTCGACCTATGAATTAACCCACTTCATCTTTCATCGTCAAGATAAGCACTCGTTTGAGTATATAAGACATCATTTGATACTAATGAATAAACATTAGACCATTACAAAATTCTAGGGCAAACCTAACATTACCGAGTCAACAAAAAACTTAATCTAGGCTCAACGTTCTAACACATCATCGTCGGGTAACACAGTAATATCTTACAAAAATCATCATTTCTCTAACAATCAGTGTTATTTTTACTGTGTCATAGTAATATTTAACATAACGTACTAACTTACGAATAAACAGTTTTCATTAATCAAGAGTGTCTAAAAGCAACACATAACCTGCCGAGAGAAAACCCAGGGGGATGTGCTCCTTGTAATACCTAACGCATTCATGGAGGTA
The DNA here is from genome assembly GCA_015478945.1 of Trachelipus rathkii. Lineage (NCBI taxonomy): Eukaryota > Metazoa > Arthropoda > Malacostraca > Isopoda > Trachelipodidae > Trachelipus > Trachelipus rathkii. Next base: position 14,575 of record JABUQX010027926.1, read on the forward strand.
ACATGAAATATTTATCCTACCCTATTTTAGACCCCGCCCCGCCTTCCAGAAAATATCATTTCAAAACTGTTAGAATTAACAACAGCGCATCATACAGAGGCGATTTGATAGCACTGTAAACACTGTAAAGAACTACTTGGAGATCACCCCGGAGAGATGGCACGAAGACCCATCTCGGGTACCCTGAAGGGGGTAGCGGTAAGGGTACAGCCCTTTGGGCTGATCCCTTATGTAACAGGGTAAAGACGTATTATCTAACAAAATCCCTTAACAAAGTGATCAATCAATCAAAGATACCAGCATCTCGACCTATGAATTGACACTGTTCTTCATCAAAGTGTCACACGTCTCTAGTATAAGACATCATTTGTAAGAACTATTGGAATACAACGTAGATCATTTACAAAATCTCGGACAAAACCTGACATTACTCAACAAAAACTTAACCTAGGCCATGGTTCTATCAACATCAGTGGTCTGGTAACACAGTAATCATCTTACATACTCCATCATTTCTCTACCAAATCAGTGTTAATTTACCCTGTCTAGTAAAATATTTAACATAAACATACCCTAACTACGAATAACAGGGTTCATTTAACCAAGAGTAATCTAAAGCAAACACACCACCGTTCCCGAGAGAAAACCCAGGAGGGATTGCGCCCCTTGAAAGGGTGTTGAATCTTGAGAGGGGATCACCTCGAAGGGTGTAAGCGGGCTCTGGGCCTCAGCCCGAAGGGCTGAGGCCTTACCCCTCCTTCGGAGGGGTAATGCCCGCTTAAAAAGATACTCTCACAAATTGAATTAATTTAATCTTAAACTATTACATTAATTAATACTCAAAATCATTCTATTCTATCAATTTTTTAATTGATTGTTAATCACAAATAGAATTGAAACGATGTATTGTTTACAATTTGTTGGTCAGTTGCGATTTTGGTGAGAGAGAGAGAGAGAGAGAGAGAGAGAGAGAGAGAGAGAGAGAGAGAGAGAGAGAGAGAGAGAGAGAGAGAGAGAGAGAGAGAGAGAGAGAGAGAGAGAGAGAGAGAGAGCAATGTAATATGAATCATATCAGAAGTAAAGGACAAAAGGATGCTTTTAAGGTAAAAGCATCTTTTCCCGCTGAATTACTCTTTTGTTTCAACAATAAATCATTAAAAATTAGCTTCTTTCTATTATTCAAAAATAAATTTTCTTCCGTTTAAAACACATAATTAATTAAAAGCTTTATAATTCTTTAAAAGTGTTTGACATAAAAATTTAAAATTTAATTTAGAAAATAAAACACATATCGTATATTATATCAACTCTCGAAGGGAAGCTTTTAAAACTTTTACCATCTCAGCGTCCGCATGCAGTCCGTAAGGCAGTGACATCACTGAGTTTGGAAGAACTGTTTCTTTATCACATTGAAAGAAATCAAAGTAAAGCAAATATATGCTTTCAATAATTATATGCTATAATATTAAATAAATTTCCAATAAATATTCAAATTTAATTAATATTTATATGAATCGAAAATAATTTTAAGTAAATAATAGTTTTGAAAAGAAAATAGTCATCCTGATATTATTTTATGAGCGAAGTGCCAATTTTTTGCTTACAATTTTTAAAATATAAGTTTTACATTTATTATTTCCAATTTAGCATTAATATCTACTAAGAAAATCTTTATTTAAGAAATAACAACCAATGCATTTCACCAATAAGTAACAGATTTATTTAATCAAGAAAATAGAAGAATAGAATTAGCATATAAATAACGTAACATTATATATTTATATATATATATATATATATATAATATAATATATATATATATATATATATATAATATATATATATTATAATATTACTATATATATATATATAATATAATATATATATATAATATATTATTATAAATATATATACTAATATATAAAAAAAAAAAAATATATATATATATAAATAAAAAATATATATATATATATATATATATATTATATATATATATATATATATATATATATATATATATATATATATATATATATATATATATATATATATATATATATGTATACTATACAGAAATACTCAAATACACTCCTCTTACTCTATATTATCATAATTACTTACTAGCAAAAGATATGATTTTTGTTTAAATGCAAATATTACTATATAATACTATATATTACCTATACAGCTATATCAGCCTTGATCGTCACTCATCTCTACTTAACCACTATCATATACGTCTCTCTCTTATATATAACGCTACTATTATATTTACAATACTATTATCATAGCATCCTATATAGTATTCTTGAATGTATCGCATCTACCACTGCGGCGACCGACCAAATTTTGACCTTTTCTGGCTCTGCTAAAATGCGAGTTAATAACACATCGTGGCTGTCATCATTATGCATAGTTTTGTGCGTAGTTCCGAATCTGGCATACCATTTTGTTGTATCACCGCAGCCGGTTTCTTGTAATATCGAAATTTAACAAATTCTAATATTGTTTAGAAATGAAACGTTTCAAGTTCCAATTATCACCGCTATATACTTCTGCAATTCTAAAATTGCAGGATTTTGAAAGATTTTTCTACTGTAGTTTGCTTGGGAGGAACATCCCTTTTAAGTTCCCAACAATAGTCTGCAAGCATATTTGGATTCCAATTTCCCTGATAACGTTTTTCGATAGTTGAAATATCTTGGTGGAATGGCTCACCATGCTCATCGCTTATAGCGCCTAGATTGCCGTTAGGAAAAAAGTCCAAGTGTGAATGAAGTAAAGGTATTTTTAGGGTCATGTTACATCCCATTGCTTTATAATTTCGAAGGAGTTCGGAAACTAGTTCTTCATCAGCTCATCGGTATCCGCTGGCCTTAATATTGCCTAGGGAAACCCAGTTATGATCTTATTTAAAGGATCTCTCATGCAGGTTTTCAAATTATTTCAAGCTCTCACCAAAAAGTGCATGGTCCTTCATTAGCTCCCTTATTTATGGGCCTACAAATATACCCTCTTTAATTTTAGCCTCACTGATCTTAGGGAACCACTTTTATCCATAATTTTTACAAAATTTATCATTAACCCGAGTTTGATGTGCAAAGAAGGAAGATATACGAGTTCAGGTTTCACAAGTGGTTGAAAAATTACATTTTTATTTTCAGGTATTAGATTTCTTTTTAGGCCATTGCTTCTTGACAAAATGATTTTTGCTATCTCTGCTATTAAAATGCGCGCAAACAAACAAAACATTTCAGTTATACTATCCTTGTTGGAGACCTAACAAAAGTGCTATAACTTTTAAATCGCCCGCATTTATTCCAAGAATGCGGTTCGTATCGTATTTTCGATAACAAAATTTTCATGTTGTCGTAGGTCTCTTTCATATATGCTCCATAGGCAATAGGAGTCGAAGGTTTCACATTTCCATTATGAAGAAGCACTGCTTTTAAACTGAATTTAGAAGAATCTATAAACAATCTCCATTCCTTAGGATCATGACATTCTCCTAATTCTCTCATTAATGAATCGACATCAGTACAATACACTAAATTGCCGTCTACCGAGAAAAAGCGTCGGAATTCTCTACTTCGGCGTTCGCCCGACTAAGAGAAAATTGTAGTTCCCTTCTCAAGGAGATTCCAACCCTTTAATCTAGATGCCAATAGTTCTGCCTGTTTCTTTGACAATGATAGATCGCGAACTAGATCATTGAGTTCATGCTGATTAATTCTATGAGGTTCTGTTGACATTCCATTTATAAACGAAGGTCATCAAAGTCGTCATTTTCTGGACGTATCTGCCTTCAAAATTCAGTCGATTTGGTCTAATTGTTGACAAACATAGCATTCCTCTTCGCGAACTAGATCATTGAGTTCATGCTGATTAATTCTATGAGGTTCTGTTGACATTCCATTATAAACAAGGTCATCAAGGAGTCGTCATTTTCTGGACGTATCTGCCTTCAAAATTCAGTCGATTTGGTCTAATTGTTGACAAACATAGCATTCCTCTTTCCTCCAAAGCAGTTATCAAAGGTAGAGAGGAGAACCAATTGTCATAAATACCTTATAGTTCCCTTTGTTAGTTCAAGAACATATGCTGAGGATATACTAACTTTAGAGTCCCATCGACGGCATTTACCTACTGGATCCACATCCGCATAATTTGAAACAACATGAACAGGCTTATTGTCCAACCACTTCACTGCGATTCTGTCTGTCCTTTGCGCGACACAAGTATCGTAGTTTCCTCTACCTTCCGACTTTAGCTTCCTGTCTGCCTTCAAAATTATGTCGATTTGGTCTAATTGTTGACAAACATAGCATTCCTCTTTCCTCCAAAGCAGTTATCAAAGGTAGGGAGGCGAACCAATAGTCATAAATACCTTATAGTTCTAGTGTTGAGGAATATAATTTGCTAGTTCAAGAACAGTTGCTCGAGAGATATACTACTCCAATGCTCCATATATTATACTATATATATATACTATATAGTTATATATATATATATATATATATATATATATATATATATATATATATATATATATATAACAATCTCCCAGGGAAGGGCTTCGCGCCTGTCAAGTTGGACCAGCATCTTCTATGGCCCGAAACGCTTAACCCTAGATCCCTCTAGAAAACCATTTCTTGGCGCAATGGTCTCCGACGCCAGTCCTCGAGTTAACACTCTCAGGTAGGGTTTTCGCCCTTTCAGTAGAACAAGCATCTTCTTCCATTAGGCCTCAAAACTCGTTCTCCAAGAGCTCTCCAGATGATCTTGCTTCTAGGCTCATAAGATTCTAACGCTGGCCAAGAGTAATACAAGCAAAAGGAAAGGACCGGCTTGCTAGCCCTGCCGCCCTATAACCATGCGAAGAAAGTATTCTTCCTATAATTCCGACATCGGTGAAATAAATATCCATTCATCTTTGGCCAAATTTCAGTTTTTGCATATCTTATAATTTAAAATCAAAATTGTTTATAATAAAAAGAACAAGCTATAAAAATTTGTTATTCCTCAGCTATTTTTGATTAAGTATCCTTTCTATTATTTTAACTATTGTAGGAGAACGAAATGAAAATTTTGTTGCTCCTCTTCACGGTTAAAATATTAATTTTGGATGATAAAAGATTTTGATTTTTAATTTCAATTTTTAAATTCTTATACTGTAATAAATATTTTCATTCAGTATTTAATAATTTTTTTAACATGCTAACTGTGAAATCTAGCCACAACCATGCAATATACTTTCTTCTTCTCTTAGACAAAAAACCATATATATATATATTATTATATATATACTATATATATTATTAATATACCCTATATATATATATATAGTATTATATATATATAATCTCCTCT
>JABUQX010027927.1:0-12500 GCA_015478945.1 Trachelipus rathkii
CAATTTGTATATGATGGGGTTATGAAAGAATTCGAGGTGGGGATGGCAGAAATGGGTGTTAGAATGATGGAGAATGGAGAGGAGTGGGGGTGCCCTACTTATTATATGCGAATGATTGTTTTGTGTGGCGAATCTGAAGAGAGTTTTGAAGGGATTGGTAGAGAGATTGGCAGGGTGGTATGTAAAGGAGGGGTTTGAAAGTAAACGTAGAATAAGAGTAAGGTTATGGTTGTGAGTGAGGACAGTCCTGAGTGGTGAAGGTATGTTAGATGATGAGCAGCTGAGCAAGTGTCCTGAGTTTAAAATAATTTAGGGAGTGTTGGATGAAAGGGACGGATGATGCGAGTGTAGTAGGGAAAAGTTGTGAATGGCAGGAAGGTTGCTGGTGCAATTAAAATCGTTGGTGAATGTAAAGGACTAAAGTCTTGAGTGCGCTGAGTCTTACATGAGGTATGTTGTTACCTGTGTTTATTTTTTATGGTAGTGAGACTATGGTCTGGAATAAAAGAAGTATAGATCTAAAGTTCAATGTGTTCAGATGGAGCAATCTTAGGGGCATGCTAGGTGTGAAAGAATTAATAAAGTGAGGAATGAAACGGATTAGAGAGTGGTGTGGTGTGAAGAAAGGGGTAAATGAGAGAATAAAGAAAAGTATGTTGAGAATGTTTGGTCATGTGGAAAGGATGAATGATAGCCGTTGGTTAAGCGATGTATAGTGGAGAGTGTGTTGGGGGACCGACCGGTCTGGGAAGCCGTAGAGAAGTGGATTGAAGTCGGTGAACGAATGTCCTGAGGAGAGAAATGTGAAGTTTGGCAGAGGCGAGAATAAAGGTGCATGATAGGGGAGAGAATGGCGGGGTTTGTATGGGGGCATTGGTTGTGGCCCACCTGGGCCAGGGATGAACCCTACATTGCGATTTTACCATAGTGGAGGGCCGTCACGGTCCCATGAATGCTCTAGGGTGGATTTCTTGTCTGTGACCGAGCTCTCACTAATTTATTGACATTGAGGGGTTGCGGTAAGCTTGGGGCTTTCTTTCGACGTTGTCATCGTTCTCCTACTGCTTTTTCTTTTCCGATGCATGTACGCACCTTACCCCAATCTTGGGGCAAAGAGGAAGGGTAAAGAAAGAAAGAAAGAATATATATATACGGTATATAAAACATCATCAATCATCACACGGCATTAGCCGGAGAAACTCCATAAACCTGCAATAGATGCAAAAATGGATCCACAAACACTTCAACCTCACCATGCTACCCTTTCAATACACAACTGGACCTTTCAAGTTCTGTCACTCCATCACACAACAACCTCCTGACAACACACACAATCACACAAAACAAACCACAATAAAAACCTATTACAATTCACACAAATGGACTACACATAAAACCAAAAATATAGTAGTTCTTTCTAAAAACAACACAACATACACACAGCCATGTAACAAGAAGCATACCATACCGTGTAAAATATCCGAACCCAAAATTCTAGGCCTATGAATGCATCTTCACACCCCAAAACACCAACAACACTCTACTAACCTTATAACAGCAACTGACTACAATCACAAACACACCTTAAAACTACAATGGCATTAAGCGACAACACCACAAAAACACAGTCCTTTACAATAATGATAAACAAAAAAAACACACAATCTAATAAACCTATGCATTCCCCACTACACCTCACCATAATGCCCCAGAAATTACAAACCAAACCTCTCTGAAATCTCCCACCTCCCAAACCTCATAATGGGGGGTTCAACGCTCACCAACCTACATGGTACAACGCCCAAGAAGCAAAACCAAAAAAGGAACCAATCATAGCCAAATCTTGAAACCTCAAATATCTTAAAACAAAACAAACAGCTTTACACGAACCCAACCTTAAACCAATTCTCAAATTGTGCACATCACCAGACATAACACTATGTTTCACACAAAATTTACAAATAAAACTCCAGCTGGTCAAACATAACCACCTAAACTCCACACAACCTACCCATCATCAATAAAATACCAAATGTCAACCAAACCAAACTAGCCCACTCAGAAAAACAAACAAAACTACAAAAAGGCCACAGAGTTTAAAAACCCACACACCCCTCAACAAGAAAAATATCAAAATCATCAAGAAAATAAAACTCATCATGACCCAAAATAGAAATAGACCCCAACTGACCTAGATAAACTTAACATAGACACTTAAAAAACTCATCGGCAACTGGACCAAGACCTATCTGCATAACAAACACCTCAAATATCTAGGGAACACAAGCTTTACACAATTAAAGCACAAATATATAACAGCTTCATTAAGCCTAAACTTCATTCCCTTTATCTTGAAAAAAATCTATCATTATACCCAAATTAAAACCAGGAAAAGACCCCTCTGACCCTTCATCATATCGCCCCATCTCTGTATTATCAACAATATGCAAACTACTAGAAAAAAAACATACTAAACAAAATAACTCCACACATCATTAAACACAAATTCCAACACAGCTTCAAACAAAACCACTCAACTACAACCGCACTCACAAACATTATACAACCCACAATCAACGGCCTAAACTCAAAACCAATTCATAAAACAATAATCATAGCAATGGGTAGAAATTAAGGGTGAGAGAGTTATATGAACAAGGTAATAAAGATAAGTATTTAAGAGTGCTTGCAAGTAAATTGAAGTTGAAAGTTGAAATTGAACAAATCTGGAAGCAAATGAAGGAAGCGGTTGTATAGTAGTGCAAAAGAAATATGTGGATGTGCTAAAGTAGGAAGTAAGAAATGTAACAGTGAGTGGTGGAATGAAGAGGTGTGGCAGGCAGTTAAAACTAAAAAAGAACCATGGTTGAATGCACTAAAAGCCAATGATGAGGTTTTAAAAGAAAGATGTTTGGAATTATATAAGGAGGAAAAAAGGAATACTAAAAGATGCATAGCAACATAGAGGTTGATGAACATTTTGGAGAGAGGATGAATAAGGACTTATGTACAAGGGAATAGGAAGCTCTTCAGGAAGGAAATGCGAAAGGTTAAGAATGGGAATAAGGGGAATTGCTTAGAATAATGAATAAGGATGATGCTTTCATAACTGATGAAATGAATGTGAGGGGATTGTGGAGGGAACACTTCAAAATTCTGCATAACATTGGCAGTGATGAAGAGGTGATAGCAAATGTGTGTGAGTTAGATGGGGCAGAAGGAATAGGTATTTTGGGAATGAGGTCATTAGTGAGGAGGAGGTAATGGGTAGAGTGAGAAAGTTGAAGAATGGCAAATCTGCAGGTAGCGTCGGGCAGGGTGACTTGGACCACTTTAGGTATAACTTGGTCTCCCGACTCTCCCCTAATGCACTTTTTGGAAATTTTTTTTTTTGTAAATCATGGCCCTATAGTCGGTCATAAGCACACAAAAAAATAATAATGTAATTCTAATAATAAAAGTTTTATTAAAGTTTGAATAACGCTGAGTCAGCCTGACCGTGGAGGGGTGAAGCGGACCACCATTGAGGGGTGACTCGGACCATCTGTTTAAATTCTTCTTTTACGTATAAATTCAATTTTATATTTTAATTTTTACTTAATATAATAATTATTTATCATATTAAAATTCGTAATAATAAAAATATCAATAATGATAAATAAAATACGAATAAAAATAAGGTGGTCCGATTCACCCCTCTCTGCCCAAAAATTTTGACACTTTTTTGAATTCGTTTTTTTTATTAAAATTTCACTTTTTTAAAAAATTTTCACTTAATATAAGTAACTTTTTATTATATTTAAATTAATTATACGTAATAAAAATGTCAATAATAATACGTAAAATACGAAAAACAATGGTGGTCCGAGTCACCCCTCCATCAATTTTTACGGCGGGGTGAATCGGACCAAGTTAGGCCCCGTGATTTTGCCACTAATACTGTTTGGATCAAAAATTTACTTTGCCAGTTTAAAGCTAACATACTCGAGTGTATCCACTGAAAAAATAATTAAAATCGATCCACAATTTTTCATTTTATAACGAAGTTAAAAAAACTCATTTTTCAAAAGTGAAATTCTATTGAAGGACATTTTGTACCCTAATTTCTAACATTTTTTAAAAATATAAAAACTTTCTAGAATTAAATATGATCTAAATAAAACTTGTAGTACTTCCGCGTGGTTTTTAAAGAGCGAAAAAAATTTTTTTTTTTTTATTATTATTTTTATTTTATTTAGAGTGGACCGAATCACCCCTCCTAAAGAGGCGGGCCTGGTCACCCCGCCCGACGCTATAGATGAAATTACTGGTGAAATTATCAAGAATGGAGCTGAGATGGTGATTGATTGGATTTGGAAGTTATGTAACAAAGCATTTATGGAGGGTATAGTTCTGAAGGATTGGAGGAGAGCAGTAATAGTACCCTTATACATGGGTAATTGTAGGAAATATAGGGGAATTAGTTTATTATTTTGGTCAAAAGAGTGTGTTGAGTGAATGAAGGACTGATTGGTGAAGAACAAAGTTCATTTAGAAGTGGTAAAGGATGTGTGGATCAAATCATTACATTGAAACAAATGATTGAGAAAATGCGGGAAAAAAAGAATAAATTTTATTTAGGTTCTATAAATTTGCAACAGGTGTATGATAGGATTAGTAGGGAAGCTCTTTGGCAGGTGTTAGTGATTTATGGTATTGGTGGTAGGCTTCTCAATGGAATCAAAAGTATGTATGTGTGATGATAGTGAAGCGTGTGTAAGAATAAATGGAGTCAAAAGGGATTGGTTTAATATTTATAACGGAGTGAGGCAGGGATGTGTTATGTCTCCTTGGTTATTTAATTTGTGATAATTATATTGCTAATGTGAGAAAGTATTATGCAACTATTGTATTAAAACTATAAACTTTTAATTTACAAAAATGTCAACAAATTCTTTAAATTTTTTTTTAGCGATTAGTGTACGTTTTAAATTATGTTCAATAAAAAATTAAAAAATAAAGGTTCAGAAAAAGTCAGTAAAGTAGTAGCAGAGGGGTGTCACCCCAGATTTGTATAAAAATCATAGGGTATAGCTACTAAAAAAGAATAATAAGGAAGAATAATGAAAACGAAAATCGTCGCTCTCTTTAGGAAAAAAAGTTACAACCTCTCAAAGTTGTTAAAACTTCCATAGACTTTTCATTTTTGGTCCCTCAAGGTTAGGTCTCATTTCAGGCCCTCTAGTTTCAGGTTATGATAAGTTTTGTTTAGATATACACAGAAGAATCTAAACACTGTTTACTTTCAAATCTTATCAATAACCTGAACTTGGTGGCCCTAAAACAAGCATGAGGCCCACTAATTTTTTTTTTTATACGAAAGCCTATGGGAAAATTTTAAACTTTGAGAGGCCTTAATTTTTTTTCCTAAAGACAAATAATTTTTTATTTTTTTTAAGCTTCATTATTTTTTTTTTTAGAATACCGGTATATCCTTTGATTTAAAAAAATTATTATTTTTTTTTTTTTTTAATAAGAGAATCCGCTAATTCCAGAAAAGGGCCAAGAGAATTATCTCGAAAGGTATGACACTTACAGAAAAACCAATTACATATTTGGAATCAGCGTATAAAGCTTATTATCAAAGTGTTAAATAAAATAATAAAAGTAAAAAATAAATAATTAAATATATATATATATATACTTATATATATATTATATATATATATATATATATATATATATATAATATATAGTATAATATATATACCGTATATTATATATATATATATATAAATATATTAATATATAATATATAATTATATATATATATATATATATTAAATTTAAAATAATTTTCAGATATATATATATATAGTCACTGGGGGGGGGGGAGTCATGAACAGCCAAAAATTGGCTAAAATATGAACATTTGATATTAATATGAAGTAATTGAGTTTTTGGCCAAGTAAGTATATGAGTTAATAGTCCAATCCTTTAACATTAGAAAAATGTAAATAAAACAATATTTTTCCCCCTTAGGATGAAATAGCACATGCTGAGGTAGAATGATCACTTTTCGGACCTCAAAAGTTCATACACAAGTTTTTCAATTTTTCCTATTTAAGGAAGAAAATCAGTACAGAAACCGAAACTGGGGGTAAAACGCGAACAGTTGGGGTTTAGCTATTGGCCAATGGGAAGCATAGTTCATATACCTTCCCTCAAAGTCTGGGGGGGGGGGGGGGTTCACGTTTTGCACCTAGCAAGGTTGAAACATGAACGGGTTTTTGTTCATATTATACCCCAAAAGGTGTTTCACCTGTTACCCCAAAAGCTGTTTCACGTCTTACCCTGTTCACGTCATACCCCCTCCCCTCCTTGGACGTGGCCTAAGGGCTGCTCCGATCCACTCGGTAACACCAGGAATCGATTCGCAGACCCTCTAAACATAGGAGTAGACACCAAGTTCAACTCTGTAGCTCGAAAAATAAAAAAGTTGCATACTTGCACTAGAAAAAGGGGGTAGGGGAAATGTCTATTACTAACTAACTCATACTAGGAGTGACTCAATCACCTTAAAAACCACACCAATCGACTCCCCATACCTTATAACATAGGGGTAGACACCAATATTAGGTGTATTCCGTGCAATAGGATATGTCGTGCTAGAAGTGCTAGAAAAGGGGGCGGGGTACTAACTCATAGTAGGAAGCATACCTATATAACATAAGGGTAGACACCAATATTAGGTGTATTCTATGATGTAGGTTACGCTTACTAGAAGTGCTAGAACCAGCTGGGCTGGTTCGGCATTTCTAGCCGTCATTTCAAAAAAAAGGTTAGTAATTTCAATTTATTATTTAATGTTAGTTTATTTAGGCCTATAATTAACATTTATTTACAATATTGAAAGGTACAAGCCTTTCTTTGTGGTAAAATAGGTGTTCATGTTATACCCCACATTGTTCATCATTTGCCCCTTTTGGGTGTAAAACGTGAATTGAGGTTTTTCCCCAATAATTTTTTTAAAAAACAAAATTGTTTATAAAAAACAAAATTAATAAAAAATAACTAACAGGATATTTTGCACAACTACTAATATATTATATCATATTTCGAGATTTTCAAAAAAATGTAAATTCTAGACAAGAAGAGAGTTTTTATGAAATATTCACGACTTCCCCCCAGTGATATATATATATATATATATATATATATATATATATATAGTATATATATATATATATATATATATATTATATATATATTAATATATATATATATATATATTATATATATATATATATATATAGTATATATATTATATATATATTATATATATATAATATATATATATAGACAATGTTTCTCTTATCGAGTACATTTGAAATATCGAAATATTTGAAATATTTGATATATTTGAAATATTGGAAATAGAAGCCAGGAAAATGATAAAATACGAAAGTTTAATTTTAAATTTAGTGAAGCAACTTTTATATTATATATATATATATATATATATATATATATATTATATATATATATATATTATATATGGGAGCTAAACGTTTACGCAGCATCGATTTTTTTGGCACAGATTTGTGCCACATTTTGTATATGCAGCAATTGCAAAAGGTATTTACCCTTTTTAGGGGGCTCGAGCCCGACTTGGGGACGGAGGGGGGGACGTTTCATACCCCGGAGGGGATGGTCGGAGGAACCCCCGCGACACCAAAGACCAAAGAGCGGGGGTTCCGGAGACCATCCCCGGAGGGGGGGTTAGTTCCCCCCGTAGTCCACCTAGAGGCCGAGAGACCCCGATTCCTGACATCGGGCGGTCTACCCGTGGGTATTCGTTAGTTTTGAACACCCGAAAAATTTTATAAAAAAAACTTTTCGCCTTTTTCCTTAATGTCACATTCAATATTGCATGCGTTACATTTCTTATTCGTCACAATTAATTGGAAATATTGCAAAAAAAACTTAAAAGTGACCGCAGTCACTTGAACAAATTTCGTATATGTCACTTACATTCATTTCTGCTAAATACTAATAATTTACGAGTAGAAATATAAATTTATAGTTTAATTTTTTTTTTTTTGTAAAACAAGTGAAGCTACTTTTTGCGCCAATTTTACTTACGAAACTTTCTTTTAAATTTTATTTTTGCCTTCACATCAAAAACAAACAAAATTTTTATAATCTTTATCGATATTAATCGATATACAGTAAAATTAACAATCATACGATAGGTAAGAAAAGTAAAACCTTTTACCCATATATCTTATATATATATATATATATATAATATAAATAATATAGATATATATATATCTATATATATATATATATTTACATATAATATATATATATATATATATTATATATTAGGGATGGGCCGGATTAGTGAATTAGCCGGATATCCGGCTTGGAAGTTAACCGAATATCCGGCAGTCTGTTATATAGCGTCGGGCGGGGTGACGCGGACCACTTTTAGGTATAACTTCGTCACTCTCTCCTAATGCACTTTTTGGAAAATTTTTTTTTTTGTAAATCACGGCCCTATAAGTCGGGCATAAGCACACAAAAAAAAATATTATTGTTCTCAATAGCAAAAGTTTTATTAAAGTTTGAATAACGCCGAAGTCAGCCTGACCGTGGAGGGGTGATAGCGGACCACCATTGAGGGGTGACTCGGACCATCTGTTTAAAATTCGTCTTTTACGTATAATTTCAATTTTATATTTTTAATTTTTACTTATATAAATAATTAATGTTATCATATTAGAATTCGTAATAAGGAATAAAAATGTCAATAATGAATAAATAAAAATACGAATATGAATAAGGTGGTCCGATTCCCCCCTCTCCGCCCAAAAATTTTGAAACCACTTTTTTGAACTCGTTTTTATATTAAAATTTTCATTTTTTAAAGAAAATTTTCACTTAATATTAAGTAACTTTTTTATTAATTTAAATTAATTATACGTAATAAAAAAGTCAATAATGATACATTAATAAAAATGTCAATAAAAATACGTAAAATACGAAAAACAATGTTGGTCCGAGTCACACCCCCCATCAATTTTTACGGTGGGGTGAATCGGACCAAGGCCCCGTTTTTTGGCCACTAATACTGCTTGGATCAAAAATTTACTTGCAGTTTAAAGCTAACATACTCGAGTGTATCCGTCGAATATTGATTGAAATCGATCCAAAATTTTCATTTCATAAGAAAGTTAAGCACAAGTCATAATTTTCAAGTTAAATTCTATTGAAGGAAATTTTGTACCCTAATTTCTAACATTTTTTAAAAAATATAAAAACTTTCTAAAATTTAATATGATCTAAATAAAACTTGTAGTACTACCCGCGTGGCTATACAAAAGGCGAAATTTTTTTTTTTTTTTTTTTATTATTTTTATTTTATTTAAGAGTGGACCGAATCACCCCTCCTAAAGAGGCGGGCCTGGTCACCCCCCCCGACGCTATATATATATATAATATATATTATATATCATATAATATATTATATATATATATTATATATATTATATTATATATATATATATATATAATATATATAATTATATATAATATATATATATATATATATATATATTATCTATATATATATATATATATATATATATATATATATATATATATATATATAATATATATACGGTAATATATATATTATATATATATATATATATCTATATATATATATATATAATATATAATATATATATTATATATAATTTATATATATATATATATATATATATATATAATATATACGGTATATATATATATATATATTTATATTATATTATATATAATATATATATATAATATATATATAATAATATATATATATTATATATATATATATAATACGGTATATATATCATATATATATATTATATATATATATATATATATATATATAATATTATATATATATATATATATTATATATTATATTAAGTGGCTTATATGTATTTCATTAAACAGCAAAACTATTAATTTTTAAAAGAAATCTCAAAAACAACAATAGCTACAGGGAAAAAAGGAATACATTGCTGGAATGCTGGTCCATTTTTAGTGGAAAAAAGAAAAAAAAACATATCTCAAAACTACAATAGCTACAGCGAAAGGGAATACATTTTTAGAATCCTTGTAAAATTTTAGTTAGGAAAATGTAAAAAATAAATAAATAAATAAATAAATAAAATAAATATTGGCTATTTTTTTTTTGGAGCAGGGGAACATATATATATATATATAAACAAATATATTTATTTGTAAAGGTATTACACGGCAAGTAGGGGGCTCGAGCCGACGGGGAACACAGGGGGGGACGTTTTCCATACCCCGTAGGGGAGGGGCGGAGGAACCCCCGCGACACCCAAATACCAAAGAGCGGGGGTTCCGGAGACCCTCCCCGGAGGGGGGGGGGAATTAGTCCTACCCCGTAGTTCCCTGGAAGGCCGAGAGACCCCGACTCCTGCCATCGGTGCGGTATACCCTTGGGGTATTCTTTAGTAAAAAAAAAAAAGCAAAATTTAATAAAAAGTCTATTTATTTTAACGAGTAACCAATAAAAGGTCTCTAAATAGGCTCTCTAATCATATTACTATAATTATTAACAATAATTTTTTAATTTTTTTATTTTTTTTACATTTTCCTATCTAAAATTTTACCAGGATTCCAAAAATGTATTCCTTTTCGCTGTAGCTATTGTAGTTTTTGAGATTTTTTTTTTTATTTTTTTTTATTTTATTTTTACATTTTCCGCACTAAAATTGGACCAGCATTCCAGCAATGTATTCCTTTTCCTGTAGCTATTGTAGTTTTTGAGATATGGAATGGAATTGAAGAAATTTTTGCTTTTAATGAAATACATCTTTCCCATATATATATATATATAGGTATTATAGCAGTTTCAAATCACCTTTCGAATCACCGAAAATTTTCTAAGTCAAATAAATTTTAAGTTAAGTTAAGTTAAGTTTAAGTTAAGTTTTTTTTTAAGAAAAATTGTTTTAGTGGCAAGCTTCTGGCATAATTCCAAAAGCTTGCCACTGAAGAATTTTCTTAAAAAACTTATCCTTAACTTAACTTTCTGAACTTAGAAATTTTTTGAACTAGAAAATTTTTTCGGTGATTTGAAAGGTGATTTAAAAGTGCAATTTTCCATATATATATATATAATATATATATTATATATCTGAAATATATTATATATATATATATATATATATATATATATAAAAGGTGTCTCACGAGCTATGTTACAGCGGTGTATCACCGTACGGGATGTTTAAGTAAGAAAATGTGTAAGAATATAAATAAGTTCGATTATTTATTTCATTAAGGAGGATGGGATATGTTATGTTGGTGTCTGCGCACACGCGCAATACGAAACCGCGCACAAACATGCGAATGTCGATTGGGATGATATATTTTTTTATGGCTTCTGTGAAATGCACATTAAAAAATGAGGTGGGCTCTTCCTCCGACATTTTTTATAACGGTTGTTCGTT
Source organism: Trachelipus rathkii (assembly GCA_015478945.1). Taxonomy (NCBI): domain Eukaryota; kingdom Metazoa; phylum Arthropoda; class Malacostraca; order Isopoda; family Trachelipodidae; genus Trachelipus; species Trachelipus rathkii. Next base: position 11,535 of record JABUQX010027927.1, read on the forward strand.
TTCACTCAATGTACGCATAAACGCCGTCAATGTTACCAACAATAGTTTTAAACGTGAATGTGAAAAGGTTGAAGAAAACAATGTTATTCAAGACTGCTCATAATATCGATACATGTAATGTAATTACGTTGTTAATAGTATCATAAAAATTTACACCTATGAATATTATCCACAGGCATGCAAGAAGGGAGAAGAACGTCAGTTCGTTTCAACATGTACATACAGTATTTTACAAATGTCTGTTCGAAGACGCTCTCCATCCACGCGAATAACACGCCCAGTGCCCTCTGGCGCCAGGTTCATATCATGCAATGACAGTGATTGCCGGGTTGATTCCCCTACATGCGTTGGTTATTCGATGGCGAAGATCATCGGGCGAGGTTACTGGGTCATAAAACGAGCGTAAACACAGTATGTTTTGAGATACCCCCACAGAAAGTAGTCCATTGGTGTTAAGTCGGGTGACGCGCAGGCCATGGAAATGGACCCAGATCTTCCGATCCATCTTCCCGGAAAGGTTCTTTCGAGGTAGGTCGTCACTATAAGCTGCATTATGTGCTGGGCACCCATCATGTTGGTAATATATTCTTCGTTGTGTTCTTAAAGGTATATCACTCAGGAGGTCAAAAAGGACGGTCTGCAGGAAATGGAGGTAACGCTGTCCTGTCAAATATTTCCCTCGAAGAAGTAAGGCCCGATAATCCTACTATTGAGTATACCACACCAAACGTTGACTGAGTATGAGACCTGGTGATGGCTGGTGTAAATGTTATATGGGGGTTTGTTTCGGCCCAATGTCTGAAATTCCACCTGTTATACATACCGTTATTGTAAAAGCGAGATCATCGGTCTAAGATTATTTTCCAATAAAGTCCGGTACAAATCCATTAGAAAAGCAATTTAATGGACAGCCATGGAAATCCCAGCGCCTTTTTGGTTTCCAAACGATGCAAACCATGCACAATG
>JABUQX010027927.1:20000-31404 GCA_015478945.1 Trachelipus rathkii
GCCAATATCTCAATTTTATTGAGATTTTGGGGTCCATTTTGCTTAAAATCTGGGGAAAGTTAAGAAACACCATTGCCAACTGCCAACTGCCAACTGCAAGTTCAGCAAACATTAGGCATTCCAAATTTTACATAGTCATTGTGGGCATGATCGAAATTTAGAGAGGTAATGGTCATTCGAGAATCAACAATAATAAAATACCAAAAATAATAATATTGCCACTAACCTCATTTTTTTGAGATTTGGAGTGTCCCTATTCTAAAAACCTAGGGAAAACTAAGAAAACCAATGCCAGCATCGTATTCAGAAAACATTAGGGATTCTAAATATTATATAGTAATTGTGGGCATGATCGAATTTTAGGAGCTATGGTCATCTAAGTATAAACATATAAAATATTGAAAATAGGTTGCTAATATCTCATTGTTATTGAGATTTTGAAATCCTTCTTGATAAAAACCTAGGGAAAACTAAGAAAAACCAATACCATCAGAGTGTTCAGCAAACATTAGGGATTCCAAATATTATATAGTCATTGTGGGCATGATCGAACTTTAGGAGGTATGGTCATCGAAGAATCAACATATAAAATACCAAAAATATATTGCCACTAACTCAATTTTATTGAGATTTTAGAGTCTCTATTACTAAAAACCTAGGGAAAACTAAGAAAAACCGATGCCAGCATCGTATTCAGCAAACATTAGGGATTCCAAATATTATATAGTAATTGTGGGCATGATCGAATTTTAGGAGCTACGATCATCTAAGTATAAACATATAAAATATTGAAAATACGTTGCCAATATCTCAATTTTATTGAGATTTTGAAGTCCTTCTTGATTAAAACCTGGGGAAAACTAAGAAAAACGAATGCCATCAGAGTGTTCAGCAAACATTAGGGATTCCAAATATTATATAGTCATTGTGGGCATAGCATCGAATTTTAGGAGCTACGGTCATCTAGGATAAACTTATAAAATTATTGAAAATAACGTTGCAATATCTTAATTCTATTGAAATATTGAGCCTTCTGAGAAAACTGGGGAAACAGAACAACCAATGCCAGCGGCGTGTTCAGGAATCATTAGGGATTCCAAATTTTATATATCATTGTGGGCATGATCGAAATTTAAGAGTTATGGTCATCGAAGGATCAACTATATATAAAACCCAAATATATCTAACAATATCTGCATTTTATTAAGATTGTTGAAAGTTTATTACTAAAACCTAGGAAACCTAAAGAAAAAAATGATGCAGCATCGTTTCAGACAACATTCGGATTCCACTAATCAATATTTAGTAATGTGGGTCCAATCGAATTTAGAGCTATGGTCGTATAAATATAAATATACAAATATTTGAAAATGACGTTGCGAATATTCAATGTTATTGATATTTTAGTCCTTTTGATTAAACCTGCGATAACTAGGGAAAACGAATGCCATCAAGAGTGTTCAGCAAACATTATGGATTTCAAATATATATACTAGTCATTTGTGGCTCGATCGAACTTTAGATAGGTGTGTTCATCGAAGAATCAACATATAAAATTTCCAAAAAATATATGCTCACTAAACTCTGAGACTTTATTGAGATTATTGAAAAGTGACCTAGGAACAATATTTTCAGAAAAGAGTAGCAAACAAACAAATTGCCAGCAAATCAGTATTCAGACAAAACATTAAGGATTACAAATATTATAAAACCAATGTTTTGACTTGTATTGTTAGGAGCTATGGTCATATAATATAAAAAATAAAAATATTGAAAATACGTTTCTAATATCTCAATAATGTTATTGAGATTTTGATGTCCATTCTTGATTAAAACCTGCGAAAAACTAAGGAAAACGAACATCAGAGTGTTCAGAAAATATTAGGGATTCCAAATATTATATAGTAATTGTGGGCATGAATGAATTTTAGGAGCTACGATCATCTAAGTTATAACATATAAAATATTGGAAAATACTTGCCATATCTTAATTTTATTTTGAGATGTTTGAGTCTTTTGATAAAAACCTTCTTTAAGGAAATTCGCAGTAGTTTTAATTTCATTTGTCCACATTTTATATGGTCATTTTGGGCATGATCGAACTTTAGGAGGTATGGGTCATTGAAGGATTCAACAAATAAAATACCTAAAATATATTACCAATATCTCATTTTAATAAGAATTCTGGAGTCTCTATTACATAAAAACTAGAGAAACTAAGAACAAAGAATGCACGCATCGTTTCAGGAAGCAGTAAAGATATTGCCAAATATTTATATATTAATTGTGGCTGATGATCGAATTTGTTAAATTTGGTTCAATATAAATATAAAGATATAAATATTTGAAAATAGCGTTGCTATAATCTCATGTTATTGGAATTTTTAAATGTTCCTTTTGATTAAAATACTGGGAAAACTAAACTATCACGAGTGTTCACAAACAATTAGGATTCAAATATTATATTATCGTGTCCTGCCATGATCGAACTTTAGGATGGTCATCGAAGGGTCCTTTAAAATATCCCAAAAATATATAGGAATCAATGCATTTTTTTTGAGATTTAGAGTCCTCTATTAACTAAAAACCTAGGAAAACTAAGAAAAACCGAAGCCAGCATCGTATTCAGAAAGCATTAGGGATTCCAAATTATTATAGTAGTAATGTGGCAAATGATCGATTTTTAGGAGCTCACTGTCATCTAAGGTATAACATATAAAATATTGATAAATACAGCTAAATAATTTTATGTGAATTTTGTAGGAATATTAATAACTTAAGGTTTATTTTGAGTTTACTCCATTTAAACACGGTGTTTTCAGAAACAATAGGGATTCCAATTTTTTATAGTCATTTGTGGTAAGATCGAAATTTAGGAGGTAATGTCATCGAAGGATGAACATATAAAATACCAAAAGTTATATTCCTAATATTCAATTTATTATTAAGATTTTTACGAGTCTTCTATTACTAAAAACTAGGAAACTAAGAAAAACTGACGCCAGCATCGTATTAAGCAAACATTAGGGATGGTAAAGAATATTCAAAAACAATACACCTATTCGAGGTTATAGCAATGCGGCAGATCTTATACAGAACTTATAAAATATTGAAATACGTTGCCAATATCTTATTTTTATTGAGATTTTAGTGAAGGTCCTTCTTGAGAAAAAACCTGGAAAACTTAGAACAACCAATGCCAGCGGCGTTTTCAGCAAACATTAGGGATTCAAATTGTTTTATTAGTCATTGTGGCATGTCGATAATTTAAGGAGTTTTGGTCGTATCGGAAGTGATCAAATACTAAATACCAAAAATATAGTTCTAATATCTCATATTATTGAAGATTTTGAAGTTCTATTACTAAAAACCTAGGGAAAACTAAGAAAGACTAAGATGCCAGCATCGTATTCAGCAACATTATGGATTCTAAATATTTTAAAGTAAGTATCGCATGTTCGAATGTTTAGCACATATAGTCATATAAATTGTATGAACATTATAAAATTATTGAAAATACGTTGCTAATATCTCATTGTTATGAGATTTTGATGTCCTTCTTGATTAAAACCTGCGGAAAACTAAGGAAAACGAATGCCATCAGAGTGTTCAGCAAATATTAGGGATTACAAATATTATATAGTAATTGTGGGCATGATCGAATTTTAGGAGCTACGGATATCTAGTATAAACATTATAAACAAATTGAAAATTACGTTGCCAATATCTAATTTTATTGAGATTTGTGCAGTCCTCTTGATAAAAACCTGGGAAAACTTAGAACAACCAATGCCAGCGGCGTGTTTCAGCCAAAATAAAGGATTCCAATGTTTATATAGTCATTTTGGGCATGTCGAATTTAGGAGGTATGGTCATCGAGAATCAACAAATAAATACATAAAATTATTACCTTATCAATTTTATTAAGATTTTGAAGTCTCTATTGACGTAATAACCTAGGGAACTTAAGAAAAAAAAGATGCAACGCATCGTATTCAGGAGTAACATTAGGGATTCCAAAAATATTATATTATTAATTGTGGGCATGATCGAATTTAAGGAGCTATAAACATAATAAGTATAAAATTATTAATATTGAAAATCGGATAATTTTACTTAATGTTATTGAGATTTTGAAGTGCTTCTTGATTAAAACCTGCGGAAAACTAAGAAAAACGAATGCCATCAGAGTGTCACGCACATTAGTGGATTCCAAATATATATAGTTCATGTTGGGCTGATAGAATTTAGGAGGTATGGTCATCGCAGAATCAAACAATTTAAAAATACAGAAAATTATATGCACTGAACTCATTTTATGAGATTTTAGGAGTCTTTATTATCTAAAGAACCTAGGGATAAACTAAGAAAAACAGATGCCAGCATTGTATTCAGAAAATATTCCGCGGATTCCAAATATATATATAAGTTAATTGTGGGCATGATTCGAATTTTAGGAGCTATGTCATCTGAGTTAACATAGTAAATATGAATACTTGCCAATATCTCAATTTTCATTGAGATTTTGAAGTCTCTTCTTGATAAAAACCTGGGAAACTAAGAGCGAACCTATGCAGCGGCGTGTTCAGCCATAAACATTAGGGGATTCAAATTTTATATAGTCATTGTGGGCATGATCGAAATTTTACACGGAGGTATGGTCATCGAGAATCAACCATAGTAAAATACAAAATATATTACCAATATCCTTCAATTTTATCGTTAAGATTTTTGGAGTCTCTATTAACTAAAGAACCTAAGGGAAACTAAGAAGAAAAGATGCAACACTCGTGATTCAGCTAACATTAGGAATTCAGAATAATTATATAGTAATTGTGGCATGATCGAATTTTTGATCTATGGTCCATATAAATATAAAATCATTTAATATTGAAAATAATACGTTTGCTAAATAATCTCAATGTTATTGAATTTTTGACGTCCTTCTTGATTAAAACCTGGGGAAAACTAGGGAAAACGAATGCCATCAAAGTGTTCAGCAAACATTAGTGGATTCCAAAATATATAGTCATTTGTGGGCATGTATCGAACTTTAGAGGTCATCTGAGAATCCACATATAAAGAGTATCGAAAACATATATTGGCCCACGTACAAGTTTTTGAGATTTAGGTCTCTATTACTAAAAACTAGGGAAAGACTAAGAAAACCATGCCAAACATCGTATTCAGAAAAACATTTAAGGGATTCCAAGATATTATATAGTAATTGTGGGCATGATCAAATTTTAGGAGCTACTGTCATCTAAGCATAGACAAATAAAATATTGAAAATACGTTGCTAATATCTCAATTTTATTGAGATTTGTATCCTTCTGTGTAAAAAGCCAGGGGAAATCCTAAGATGCAACCCATTCAGCGGCGTGTCAGACAACAATAGGGATTCCAAATTTTTATAGTCATTGTGGGCATGACCGAACTTTATTAGGAGGTAAGGTCATCGAAGGATCAACATATAAAATACCAAAAGTATATTACCAATATCTCAATTTTATTAAGATTTTAGTCTCTATTACCTAGGGAAAACTAAGAAAAACCGATGCCAGCATCGTATTCAGAAAACATTAGGGATTCCAAATATTATATAGTAATTGTGGGCATGATTGAATTTTAGGACGCTACGTTGTCATCTGAGTATTTGATTGAGACGCTAAACATCATTTTGCAACATCTTAATTTTTAATTGAGATTTTGAGTCCTTCTTGATAAAACTGGAAACTAAGAAGCAACTCAATTGAACAGCGGCGGTGTTCGCAAACATTAGGCGATTCTAAATTTATTATAGTCCATTTGGGCATTGTGAAATTTAGGAGGTATTAGTCATCGAAGATCAACATATCATAACACTATATAAATAGTATTAACAATATCTCAATTTGATTAAGATTTTGGCAGTCTCTATTACTAAACCTAGGGAAGAAGCTAAGAAAACCGATGCCATAACATAGCATCGTAATTCAGTGCAAACATAGGATTCCAAAATATTTATAGTAATTGTATGCATAATCGAAATTTTTAGGAGCATATTGTCCTATAAATATAAAATATAAAATATGAAATATACGTTGCTAATATCTCATAGGTTATTAGATTTTCGAAGTCTCTTCTTGATTAAAGAGCTTGGGGAACAGCTAAGAACAAACAATGCTTATCAGGTGTCACAATAACATAAAGATTTCAATATTATATAGTCAATTTTAAGGCATGATCGACCTTTAGGATGGTCATCGAAAATCACATATAAAATATCAAAAATATTGAACTTACTAAATTTTTTGAGATTTTGAGTCCTTATTGCTAAAAAGCTAGGAAAAACTATGAAAAACCGATGCTAGTATCGTATTCAGAAAACATTAAGGATTCCAAAATATTCTATAGTAATTGTGGGCATGATCGAATTTTAGGACTATGGTCATCTAATATAAACATATAAAATATTTGAAATACGTTGCTTAATCTTCAATTGTTTATTGAGATTTGAAGTTCCTTCTTGATAAAACATAGGAAAACTAATAAACCCAATACAAATCAGAGTGTTTCAAAGCAACATTAGGATTCCAAATCGTTTGATTAGTCCATTGGTGGATGATCATACTTTAGGAGGTATGGTATCGAAGAATCACATATAAATACCAAAAAATAATAATTGCCACTACTCAATGTTATTGAGATTTTGGAGTCTCTAATACTAAAAACCTAGGAAAACTAAGAAAACCGAGTGCAGCATCGTTTGAGCAAACATTAGGATTCCAATGATTATAGTAAGTATTTGGTGGGGGAGCAAGTCTGCTGTAAAAATCAAAATAACTTGAGTAGAAATTATTGAAAATAATGAAAATATCTCAATTTATTGAGATTTTGAAGTCCTTTCTTGGATAAAAACCTGGGGAAACTAAGAACAACCAATTGGCCAGCGGCGTGTTCACAAACATTAGGGATCGCAAATTTATATAGTAATTATTGGGCATGATCGAAATTGTAGGAGGTATGGTCATTGAAGGATCAACGAAATAAAATACATAATAATATTACCAATATCAGCCCCCCCCCCCCCCCCCCCCCCCCCCCCCCCCCCTCCCCCCCCTCAATTTTATTAAGATTTGTGGAGGTCTCTATTGGCTAAACCTAGGGGGAAAACTAAAAAAAAAGTGCACGCATCGTATTCAGGAAACATTAGGGATGTCGCAAATATTATATAGTATTGTGGGCATGAATCGATTTTAGGAGTATTGTATATAAATATAATATAAAAATATTGAAAATCGTTGCTAATTATCTCATGTATTGGATATTTGAAGTCCTCTTGATTTATAAAACCTGGGAAAACTAAGACAAGAATAAATGCTATCATGAGTGTTTCGCAACATTGGGATCCCAAACATTCATAATTAGTCATTGTGGGCTGATCGACTTTAGGATGGTCCATCGTATAGAATCCACATAATAAATTATCAACAAATATTTGCCACCGTAACTCAATTTTTATTGAGATTTTAGAGTTCTCTATTTACTAAAACTAGGACAAAACTAAGAAAACCATGCCGAGCATCGTATTCAGAAAACATTACAAGGGATTCCAAATATTATATTGTAAATGTGGGCATGATCGAACTTGAGCTACTTCATCTAAGGTATAATAACACTTATAAAATATTTAAAATGACGTTGCTAATCTCTCAATTTTTGAGATTTTGTAAGTGCTTCTTGGTACATAACAGGGGAACCAATAGAACAGACCAATGTCAGCGCGTGTTTCAGAAACATAGGGATTCCAAATTTTTTAAAGTCATTGTGGTATGATCGAAATTTAGGAGGTAAAGGTCATCGAAGGATCAACATATAAAATACCAAAAGTATATTACATATCTCAATTTATTAAGATTTTAGAGTCTCTATTACTAAAAACCTATAGAAAACTAAGAAAAAACCGATGCAAGCATCGTATTAAGCAAACATTAGGGATTAGAAATATTATAGTAATTGTATGCATGATCGAATTTTAGGAGCACGGCATCTGTAGTTAACTTATAAAATATTGAATAGTTGCCATATCTTACATTCTATTGAAATTTTGAGTCCTTCTTGTAGATAAAACCTGGGGAATTAACTAAGAACAACCAATGCCAGCGGCGTGTCAGCAAACATTAGGGATTCAAAATTTTATATAGGTCATTGTGGCATGAATCGTAAAATTTAGGAGTTATGGCTCATAGAGACAACATTATAAAATACCCAGAATATACAACAATATCCTCAATTTATTAAGTATTTTTAAGTCTCTATACTAAAACCTAGGAAAACTAAGAAAAAAATGATGCCAGCATCGTATTCAGCAAACATTAGGGATTTCAAATATTATATAGTAGTTGTGGGCATGATCGAATTTTTGGAGAAATAGGTCTATATAAATATAAAATTAAAAATTGAAAATCGTTGCTTAATAATTCTATGTTATTGATATTTGTGCTTCTTGATTAAAACCTGCGGAAAACTAGGGAAAACGAATGCCATCAAAGTGTTCAGCTTACCATTATGATTCATAATATAATCTTTCAGCAACTTTTTAAAAACTTTAGAGGTGTGTCATCGAAGAATCACATTAAAAGTTCCAAAAATATATTGTATCTACTCATTTTATTGAGATTTTGAAGTCTCTATTACTATAAACCTAAGGAAAACTAAGAAAAACCAATGCCAGCATCGTATTCAGCAAACACCATTTACATCCATAATATATTCTCATCAGTTCTCCAATGATCGATATTCCATGTGTATAACTGGATAATATAACAAATATAAATATGTGTTATTATTTTTCTAATACTCATGTTATTGAGATTTTTGATGTTGTTTTGATTAAAACCTGCGGAAAACTAAGGAAACGAATGCCATCAGTAGTGTTCAAAAATATTAGGGATTCCAACATAATTACTATAAGTATTTGTTTCAATTTAGCATTTTACTATTTCGGTGGATCTATAAATAGGAAACATGTAAAATTGAAAATATAATACAAATCTTTAAATTTTATTGAGATTTTGAGGTCCTTCTTGATTAAAAAACCTGGGGAAAACTAAGAAACACCAATGCCAGTGCGTGTTCAGCACATTAGGATTCCACATTTTTATATAGTCATTTTGGCATGATGCGTAAATTTAGGAATATGGCAATGCACGATCAATGATGAATATTCGTAAACATAAAAACCAATATCTCATTTTTAATACAGAGTTTCATCTTACACTAAAAAGTATAGAGCAAACTCAGTTGAAAAGAAAGACACGCATCGTATTCAGGAAACATTAGATATTCCAATATTATATAGTAATGTGGGCATATCGAATTTCTTAGGACTATGGTCATATAATATAAAATATAAAATATTGAAAATACTCTTGCTAATATTCTCAATGTATTGACCTTTGACCATTAACTTATATGTAACTGGGGAAAACAGAAAAAACGAATGCTATCAGAGTGTTCAGCAAACATTAGGGATTCAAATATTATATATTCATGTCTGCTCGATGAATTTAGGAGGTATGGTCATCGAAGAACCATATTATAAATATATCATAATATTTCGCCCACTAACACAATTTTATTGCGATTTTTTTCAGAGTCCTCTATTAGCTAAAAATCGCTAGGAACACTAGAACAAACTCATGCCAGCATGCGTAATTCAGAAACATTAGGGATTCCAAATATTATATAGTAATTGTGGGCATGATCGAATTTTAGGAGCTACTGTCATCTAAGTATAAACATATAAAATATTGAAAATACGTTGCTAATATCTCAATTTTATTGAGATTTTGTAGTCCTTCTTGGTAAAAACCTGGGGAAAACTAAGAACAACCAATGTCAGCGGCGTGTTCAGAAAACAATAGGGATTCCAAATTTTTTATAGTCATTGTGGGTATGATCGAAATTTAGGAGGTAAGGTCATCGAAGGATCAACATATAAAATACCAAAAGTATATTACCAATATCTCAATTTTATTAAGATTTTAGAGTCTCTATTACTAAAAACCTAGGGAAAACTAAGAAAAACTGACGCCAGCATCGTATTAAGCAAACATTAGGGATTCCAAATATTATATAGTAATTGTGGGCATGATCGAATTTTAGGAGCTACGGTCATCTGAGTATAAACATATAAAATATTGAAAATACGTTGCCAATATCTTAATTTTATTGAGATTTTGAAGTCCTTCTTGATAAAAACCTGGGGAAAACTAAGAACAACCAATGCCAGCGGCGTGTTCAGCAAACATTAGGGATTCCAAATTTTATATAGTCATTGTGGGCATGATCGAAATTTAGGAGTTATGGTCATCGAAGGATCAACATATAAAATACCAAAAATATATTACTAATATCTCAATTTTATTAAGATTTTGAAGTCTCTATTACTAAAAACCTAGGGAAAACTAAGAAAAAATGATGCCAGCATCGTATTCAGCAAACATTAGGGATTCCAAATATTATATAGTAATTGTGGGCATGATCGAATTTTAGGAGCTATGGTCATATAAATATAAAATATAAAATATTGAAAATACGTTGCTAATATCTCAATGTTATTGAGATTTTGAAGTCCTTCTTGATTAAAACCTGCGGAAAACTAAGAAAAACGAATGCCATCAGAGTGTTCAGCAAATATTAGAGATTCCAAATATTATATAGTAATTGTTATAAACTCGAATTTTAATTTGTCAATTCTCACACTAGTATAGAACATATAAAATTATTAATATTAATATGGTAAACAAATATTAATTGAGATGTTAACCAGTGCGTTGTCAATCAAAACCTTACATAAACGTAAGAACAACCAAGCCACGCGTGTTCAGCAACACAATAAGGATTCCAAGTGTTATATATAGTGGCATTGTGGGCATGATCGAAATTTAGGAGGTATGGTCATTGAAGGATCAACAAATAAAATACCTAAAATATATTACCAATATCTCAATTTTATTAAGATGTTGAGTCTCTCTTACTAAAAAACCTAGGAAAACTAAAGAAAACAAGACAATGCACGCCATCGTATTAGGAACATTAGAATCCAAATATTATAGTAGTAAATTGTGGGCATGATAGAAATTTTAGAGCTATGGTCATATAAAAATAAAATATAAAATAATTGAAAAATAAGTTTCTAATATCTCAATGTTATTGATATTTTGAAGTCCTTCTTGATTAAAACCTGCGAAAACTAGGGAAAACGAATGCACCAAAGTGTTCAGCAAACATTAGGCATTCCAAATATTATATAGTCAGTGTGGTCCTTTCGAACTTTGACAGAAATATGAATTATACAACATATAAAATAAACTAAAAATTTAATGTGAGTAACTCATTTTTATTAAGATTCTGTAGT
>JABUQX010027928.1:5000-12500 GCA_015478945.1 Trachelipus rathkii
GCTCAATTTTATGCCCTTTCATAAACTCATAACATAGAGTAGTAATCAATTATATTATCTGTGCTCATAAACCCAATCACCCACTACGCTCGATCATTTCAAATATTGTGTAACTTATAAATTGTCGTCATGACTCTCTTCTCAACTAAAACCATTGATAGGCAAAATTTCCAACTCCCATCTTCCAAATACGATAAAATTTGTTAAACGTACTAATCTTTAAATCCTTCTACACATTAGTTTTTAAGTTTCGACGTTACCTCCTTGTTCACATCTGTTCCTGTTCAGTTCACAATCGATCTTTTGGAAAAATACAATCTAGAAACAAACTTTTCTCTAAACTATCCGTTTGACTTTTTTTAAAAACTGTTTTTTCTTTCTCTCGAAATGAGTTTCTTCAGTTTTGATAATCTTTTTTTTTTTTCAAACAAACTTATGGCCTTGCTATGGGATCTCCTTTATCCAGCATCTTAAGTAAATCTTTATGGAGCTAATTGAAGTTTATTATATAACCCATCATCCTCTTCTTAATTCTACATGGCTTCGCTATGTAGTCTATATCTTTTGTTCATTTCTTAAAAACACTAATATCAATGACATCTTGCACCTAATTAAAAACATTCATCCTTCTATTTCTTTCACACATGTTAACCCAAAATTACCCCTTACCTTTTCTCGATGCACTAATTTCCTGGAAAAACTCAACTTGTCTTTTATACTCAGTCTATAGGAAACCTACATATTCATCATATTATACATTGGTTCTCTACCTTAAGGAAACTACAATATTCATTATCATATTATAACAATTGGTTCTCTAACTTTACATACAGTACAAAATTGCACTTCACTTTCTTCTTTATCTTTAGTGCTTAATATCTGTTTCGTCTAATCTATGACAGAAAACTAAATTTCTTTTGTCTACTTTTACTAAATTAAATTACCCTCTTCATGTCATCAACTTAGCCTGCCGCAAAGCAAAATTAAAATATTATAATAGTTATCCTTTTATTTCCAAAACCAATATAACTTATCTTCCCATTCCCTTCAATTTAAGTTAGAAAATTAAACTATATCTCCTTAAAACATTAGCTTTACTAAAAACAATACCATTACCCTTAAAAAAAAAAAATTAAACCGCCAAAATCCGTTTAATAATAATTCTCAGTGTATTTACAGAATTCCCAAAGTTTCCATTCCAAAATTCCTAAAAATTTCTAAAGTTTATGTTGGAGAAACAAACGACTTCCCCAGAAGGTTATATCAGCATCGTCAGGGTTTAATCAATAATTCTACCAATTAGGCTCTAGCTTTTCATCGTGCAGTTAACAACCATTAAATTAATTACAGGATGCTTCTCCGTTAAAACTTTGCAAGCAGGTTAAAAAAAGGAAAATAATAGAATCGGTGTTCATTTACAATACAGACAATTTTAACAAGATTCCAGGTGAAATCAAGTTGGATAAGATTCAGAACTCTTTTCTGCTTGCTTCGAACCTCTTAAAGGATATCAAGAAGAAGGATTCATAAGAACCAACCAACTCAGAATCAGTATTAGTTATAATCCCTTTTTTCTGTAATATATTTCAGTTCTTGTCAACTTAAAATTCTGAAAGAGGCCTTTATAATGTATTAGACGAAAGCTAAATTTTGTATGTAAAGTTTTGTGTAAATATTATATTGTGTCGATATTAAAGGTTTTATTGTGTCAAGGGTATATTTTTACACACGCACACACACACACACAAATATATATAATATATATATATATATATATATATATATATATATATATATATATATATATATATATATGATATATAACGTAACCTATATATAAGTATCCTAACCTATATATATATATATATATATAAAGAAAACTACCGAAAACAGGAATAAAAAACGATGTTTTTCATTCACATTTGTGTTCGTATATCTGGAAAAAACAGCACAACACATGCAACAGATTTGTTGATTTCATACAAGAGATATGTAACATAGGTGCGACACATATATATATATATATATATATATATATATATATATATATATATATATATATATATATATATATATATATATATAATATATATATATATATATAATATTATTATAATATTTATATATATATATATTTTTTTTTGTAATTATAATTTTTTATTAATACCTCGCTGCCAGGAGCTAGTACACACAAGCCAGGAGTTAGATGTTATTTTAACTAATAAATTACTAATATTTAAGGAGTAATTTAATTAATAATAATAAAAAAAAAATTCCGGCATTAAAATGTTCGTTGAATTCAAAAATGTATTTATGTTTTGTAGCTGTCGTAGTTTTTTAGATACAGGTGTCCCCTAATCTGAAGGCTGGCCTATATATATTATATTTATTATAATTATTATTATTATTATTATTATTATATATATATATATATATATATATATATATTATATGATATATATAATATTTATATAATATATATATTATATTATATATATTAATATATATTATAGAGAGAGAGAGAGAAGAGAAGAGAGAGAGAGAGAGAGAGAGAGAGCAGAGAGAGAGAGAGAGAGAGAGAGAGAGAGAGAGGAGAGAGAAGAGAGAGAGAGAGAGAGGAGGAGAGAGGAGGAGAAGAGAGGAGAGAGAGAGAGAGAGAGAGAGAGAAGAGAAGAGAGAGAGATGAAGAGAGAGAGAGAGAGAGAGAGAGCTCGTTGTTACTGAAATTATTTTACTGAACTAATAACTTTCTTTTTACACAGAAAGTCTGAAATTAGAAGTAAGTAAGAACTTAACTACGGACATAAGTAAATCATAATTTATTCAAACATGAAAGTTCTCAAATAGTAAATGTCAAAAATATATATGAAGGGGAAACATGAAAAAGAAAATTTTTTAAATGTATATTTTTCTATATAAATATTAAATATATATTTATATATATATAGTAATAATAATATATAATATATAAATAATATATATATATATATATTATATATATATATATATATAATATATATATAATATATATATATATAATATTTATATATAATATATATTAATTTATAATTATTACATCAGTTAATTATTAGTTAGGTTAATTTAGGTTAGTTTGGTTAGGTTACGGTAAAGTTAGGATTAGTAGTGTCAGATTAAGGTTAGGTTTTACCCAAAAATTAATTGTATTTACCCTAAATTATTAAAAAGAAGATACATTAATATTGATATTTCGCTCTCTGGAGTCAACCGCTTTAAATAGTAATATATATAACTATATATATCATATATATTATATATATATAATATATATATATATATATAGTATATATATATTATATATATATATATATATTATATATATATATATATATATATTGTTTATTACTTTTTTAAATAAAACACTAATCATGGCCCTGAATTAGCAGTGGATGTGATTTTACAGAGGGAATAAAGCTTCGAGTAAATTAGAAAATCTTCACATATAAACTTAAACATTTCAAATTTCAGATTAAATTAAAATTTAATTAAAAGATTTATTTTAACATCCAAACTAGTTATTGTCCTGTATTATATAGGATACTTTCATTACTTTTTAATAAATATCTAATTTAAAAAGTAAAATACGCAATAGGTATTATTCATGAAAATTATTCTTTTCCAATGTTTTCTGAAAAAGGCTTTGGGGTTCAGTAAATTTTGGTCCAAGTACAAGTGATCTAAGAACTTGTTCAAGTACAAGGCTAAAGTATAAGTACTCTAGAATTTGGTTCAAGTACAAGTACATGGTATCAAGTGCAAGTACAAGTACCTAAAACCTTTGAAGCATTTATATAATATATATATATATATATATATATATAAGGGGGGATGGATATATACAGATTTATTATATCAACGAGGTGACATATCTGTAATATGTATACATGGTAGTGATGCAGTAGATGTCATTTTTTTCGCATCCGCATCCGCATTATTAAAAACAGATCGCATCCGCATCGCCCTTTTTTTTGTTTTTTTTTTTTTATTTTTACCCTGCGGATGTTGCGGCGAATATTTATTGTCAGATATAAAGAATTGTTATAATAAAAATTACTTAAGATGAATCTAAAAATAAAAATGAAAATGAAAATGAGTTGAAGACAATTCAAAACGGCTTGATATTCATAACTTATGTTTTCAAAGACGTCCAATTCGCTGGAATAGTACATGTCATATGATGGAAAGAATGGTGTTGCGCTAAGAGAACCTCTTGCTTTGTACGACGTTTGCATTCCAAAGTTAACATTCTACTAAATAATGGAAATGAAACATCCACATAGGTTATTTGAAATCAGCGCCTCTACAGCTTCTGTCTCGATGCATACCATTTAATCTCGAAAGCTAAGGAAGCGTTTGAATCCATCTTCCAATAAAATTAATGACGGGTTTAAAAAAGAATGAAAGATGTAATAAAACTAGAAGTAGAGAAATCCTTTGGTTTGTGGAAAAATAATGACTTCATTCTATTGCATCTTAGCTTAGATCCCGTTATATAAGCAAGTTTTTTTGTACACAATATTAGAACAAGTTAATCGTCTACTGTGTTTGCAGTGAAAAACTTCAATCCGAGCAGTCTATTAATTCGCCATCCATTAAGAAGAAGAAAATGAATATCTACAGAACCAACACCTTCTAAAAGCAAATCAATAACAGATTCATGGAAGAATTTTTAACCACTCCAGTAACTGATGAAAGAAACAACAAGCATTACAAAAAGATGTAGTGCAAATGATTGAAGAACTATCCCAAAGAAAAGACTAGATAACAAATGTAATCCTATCAGTGGTGGAGTTAAGCAAATATGTTACCCATGCTAAAATAAACTTCCAAGGAAATACTTTGGCCTTCCTGCAACTAGTGTCAAGTGAAGAGTATTAGAATGCTTGGGTTTTTTTTTTTCATTTTATAATGGATGAAAAAAGTAAACAGACTCTTCAGCAGGAAAAGGCAAAAGAATTGATGTTCTCAGCACCAACTCCTATATTTGAAATTTCAATATAGTGAAAAAGAATATAATCATGTTGTAAAATTCTTTCATTAGGTGGAAGGAGGTTGGGTAAAAAGGTAATTGGAGTGCATTTGAGTTGGGTTCCGTCCGCTATCTCACCCTGGTAACAATTAAATATTAAATAGAATGTGGCTTAAATCTATATATATATATATATATATATATATATAGTATATATATATATATATATATATATATAATATATTATATATAATATTATATATATATAATATAATATATATATATACTATATATAGGTAATCATCATCGCATCCGCATCCACGGATGTTAAAATCAAACATTCGCATCCGCGGATGCGAAAAAATGACATCTGCTGCCATCACTAATATATTTATATATTATATATATATAATATATATATATAATATATATATAATATATATATATATATTATATATATATATAGTTATATATATATATATTATATTATATTATATATATATATATATATATATAATATCATCATCATCATCACATCATCACCCACTTCTCTCCCCTAAAGACTTTGGGCAATGTGCGTAACATGCACGAAAACAGAAAAAGTAGTAGAGAAGAATTTTAAGCAAGTCGAAAAGAAACCCAGCCTTACTGCCCCCTTTATTCCTTTTTGTGAGAACACGTCGCAGTCAGAAAGTCCACCCTAGGCCTCACGGGACCGCGACGGAACCTCACTATGGCATCTCCTCAATGTGGAGTTCATCTTGGCAAGGGGGCTACAACATACCCCCTACAAAACCCGCATTCACTCGTATTACGCACCTTCTTCTTACCTCTGCAAACTCACATTTCTTTCCTCCAGGCATTCTTTACTGACTCAATCCACTTTTTCTTCCGGTTTCCCACAGTCGCGATTCCAATACTCACACTAAACATGCCGTTAACTAACCGACTATCTTCCATCTTTTCACATCAAACCATCTCAACTACTTTCATTTATTCTCTCATTTAACCCCTTTCTTCAAACACAAACTCTCTAATACGTTCATTCCAAATTTTATCGAAATTCTCTCACACCTGAAAACACCCTAAGATATCCCATCTGGTAAACACATTCTTTTAGACTCAATACCTCTTATTCCAGATCATTATTTCACTACTTTGCATTAACACAGGTAACACATACCTCATGAAGACCCCTGGCGAACTCAAGGTTAGTCTTTATTATCCACGCAACGATTTATTGCACCGCCACCGTCTGCCGGTTCACAACGATTTTCTAACTAAACTCTGCATCATCCTTCCCTTTTCAATCACATTTATCTTAAATATTTAACTCAGACACTTTTTCCAGCTGCTCATCAATCTAACATACTTCACACAAAGAATAGTCTCTACTCACACCAGTAACTTACTCTTATTCGTTTACTTTCAAACCTCATTTTACACACCTAACCAAATCTCTCTACAATCCTCTCACCTCTTGCAGATTCGCACAAAAACAGATCATCCCATAGTATAGGTAAGAACCGCTCCACTCTCTTCATTCTCCATCATTCTAAACCATCCCCGTGCCCCGCCCTCTAATTCTTTCATAACCATCCATATACAAATTGAATAACCAAGGGGAAATAACAATCCTCCCAGCTCTGCTATTAATATTAAACCAATCAGCTTTCGACTCTTATTTATTTTCACACACGCTTCACTATCTCATACATACTTTTGATCAGTTCACAGCTTATCACCAAACATCATAAATACTAACACACTGCCACAGAGCTTCTATTTAAACTACCGTAGGACTGTTTAACCATAAAACCTAAATACAATTTTATCTTTCTCTCCCATTTTCTGAATCATTTGTTTTAATGTAAAGATTGATCCACACATCCTACTATTACTGAAACGCACCTTGTTCTTCACCAATCAGTCCTTCAGTTCACTCGACGCACAGTTTTTCAACCAAATACCGCATATTTTTCCCTACAGTACACTAAAAACTAATTAACCCTGATAATTACTACAGCTACTTTATACACCTACCTTTATATAAAGGTACTATTTTGCTCTCCTCCAACCCTCGGAACTATACCCTCGCATAAACGCTTTGTTACACTATTCCAAATGTCCAATCGAATCACCATTCGTCTATATACTTTTACTGATTGACTGACGAAATTTTAATTCACTTCCATTTCCTCATATTTTAAAATTTAACTTAATTAAAACTCTTTTGACAAGGGTTATCAAAAATTTCGTCGTTCTTATGTTAAATTTTACAGAAAGACTTGATTTCCTGAAAAATTATTTCTGAAGTATGGGTTCCCAGAATTTATAATATACTCAAGTTTTTGAAAATTACTTTTAATCAAAATTTAAAGACAAATCTCCGGCTAAATTAACAGCTCCTACAGGATATTTTATATGAGGTTCTTTCTGGGAAATATTACACAATTCGACGATAAAATTAGATGTGCGTTTTAAAAACAAAC
>JABUQX010027929.1:7500-16847 GCA_015478945.1 Trachelipus rathkii
TTAGACCTTGTTCAACAGAGTTTTTAATTAAGTTAATTTTTAAAAATAAGAGGGAATGAAGGAATAAAATTTCGTCGTCAATCCAGTAAAAGTATAAATAGACGAGATGGTGATTGATTGGATTTGGAAGTTAGTTGTAACAAAAGCGTTTATGGAGGGTATAGTCCGAGGGATTGGAGGAGAGAATAATAGTACCTTTATATAAAGGTAGGTGGGATAAGGTAGCTGTAGGTATTATAGGGTAATTAGTTTTTTGAGTGTTGTAGGGAAGAAATATGCTGGTATTTTGGTTGAAACTGTGCGTCGAGTGACTGAAAAGGACTATTGGTGAAGAAACAAGGTGCGTTAGTAATCAGTAGAGGAGTGTGTCATATCTTACTTAAAACAAATGATTTGGGAAAGAGAGGAGAAGAGAATAAATTGTAATTTAGGTTTTATGGGTTTGGAACAGGCGTATGATGTTATAGGGAATGCCTCTGTGGCAGGTGGTGTTAGTCATTTATGATGTTGGTGATAAGCTTGTGAATGGAATCAAAAGTATGTATGAAGATAGTGAAATGTGTGGAAGAATAAATAGAGTCGAAGTGATTGGTTTAATATTAATAGCAAGAGTGAGGCAGGGATGTGTTTTATGTCTTGGTTATTCAATTGTAATATGGAATGGGGTTAAGTGAAGAATTAAGGGGGTGGAGGGCGGTGTTAGATGATGGAGAATGGAAGAGAGTGGAGGTTTTACCTATTATATGGGGATGATCTGGTTTTTGTGTGGCGAATCGAAGAGAGTTGAGAGGATTGGTAGAGAGATTTTGGTGGGTGTGTAAAATGAGGGGTTTTGAAAGTAAAACGTAGATAAGAGTAAGGTTATGGTTGTGAGTGAGGACAGTTCTTTGTGTGAAGTTATGTTAGATGATGAGCAGCTGGAAAAAGTGTCTGAGTTTAGAATTTTAAGATAAAGTGGATGAAAAGGGAATGGATGATGCAAGAGTGTAGTAGGAAGTTTGTGAATGGCAGGAGGCTGGTGCAATTATATCGTTGGTGGATATAAAGGACTAAGCCTGTGAGTTCCCGCCAGGTCTGACTAGTATGTTGTTACTGTGTTAGATGCGAAAGTATGGCTATGGTCTTGGAAATAGAGGTATTGATCTAAAGTAGAATGTGTTTAGATGGAATCTTAGGGTGTTTTTTAGTGTGAGAAGAATTGATAAATTGGGAATGAACGTATTAGAGAGTTTGTGGTGTGTGAAGAAAAGGGGTAAATGAGAGAATAAATGAAAGTACGTTGAGATGGTTTGGTCATGTGGGAAAAAGATGGAATAGTCGGTTAGTTAAACGGATGTTTAGTGGTGAGTTGGTGGGAATCGACTGGCTGGAAACCGAAGAAAAAAGTGGATTGAGTCAGTATAAGAATGCTGAAGGAAAGAATGTGAGTTTGGCAGAGAAGAAAAGAAAGTGCATAATACGAGTGAATGGCGGGGTTTTTGTGAGGGGTATGGTTGTAGCCCACCTTGGCCAAGGGATGAACTCCACATGGAGAGGATGCATAGTGAGGTTCCGGTCGCGGTCCGTGGGCTCTAGGGTGATTTCTGACTGCGACGTGTCTCGACAACAAGGAATAAAGGGGGCAGAAGGCTTGGGTTTTCTTTTCGACTTGCTTTATATTCTTCTTACTACTTTTCTGTTTCGTGGGCCTGTTACGCACATTGCCCAAGTCTTGGGAGAGAAGGGTGGTGATGACTGGGTGATGGATGAATGAGATATATATATATATATATATATATATATATATATATTAATTATATATATATATATATATAATATATATATATATTATATAAATATATATATATATATATTAATATATATAATATATATATATATATAGTTATATATTAATGATGCTGCAGATGTCATTTTTTTCGCATCCGCGGATGCGAATGCGGATGCGGATGTTTGATTTTAACATCCGTGGATGCGGATGCGGATGTTTGATATATATATATATATATATATATCGATGTTTTATATATATATATATATATATATATATTATATATATTATATATACTATAATATATATATATATATAATATATATATATATATATATTATAGAGTTTAAGCCACTTCTATTAATATAATTTTTACCAGGGTGCGGGACGGGACCCAACTCAAATGCACTCCCACCAACCTTTTTACCCAACCTCCTCCACTAATGAAAGATTTTACAATGAATTATATTCTTTTTTGCACTAGTATGAAATTCAAATATAGAAGGTTGTGCTTGAGACACACAATTTTTTTTGCCTTTTCTGCTGAGAATCTGTTTTCTTTTTCATCATATATTAACCCAAGCATTGCTAAATACTCTTACTTGGAACACTAGTTGCAAGGACAGCAAGTATTTTTTCCTGGAAAGTTTTTTAAGCGGGTAAATATTTTGCCTTAACTTTCCACGCAACTGATAGGATTTCATTTGTATCTAGTCGTTTTTCTTGGTGATAGTTTTCAATCATTTGCACTACATCTTTTTGGTAATGCTTGTTGTTTCTTCAGCATTTGTACTGAGTGTAAAAATTCTTCAGTGAATCTGTTATTGATTTCTCTGTAGAAGGTGTTGGTTCTGAGATTTCATTTTTTTTTTTATGGATGGCGAATTAATAGACTGCTCGGATTGAAGTTTTTCAACTGCAAACACAAAGTGACGATTTAACTTGTTCTAACATTGTGTTACAAAAGAAGCTTGCCTTTATAACGGGATCTAAGCAAGTTGCAATAGTATGAAGGTCATTATTTCCACAGAACAAAAATTTTTCTAGCTCTAGTTTTATTTACATCTTTCATTCTTTTTTTAAACCGTCATCATTATTTTCATTTGAAGATGTTCAAAACGCTTCCTTAGCTTTGAAGATTAATGGTATTGCATCGGAGACAGGAAGCTGTAGAGGCGCTGATTTCAATAACCTAATGTGGTATGTTGTATTTTCCATATGTAGTAAGAAGTGTTAATTTGGAATGCAAACTCTCGTAAAAGCAGAGGTTCTCTGAGCGATACAATTCTTTCCATCATATGAAGTACTGATTCCAGGAATGGAACGTTTTGCGATCTGTATGATATCCAATCTCAATCTCCCTTTATAATTGCCTCAAACGCTTTTCATTTTCAGTTTTTTTCTTAGATTGCTTTAAAGTAGTTCTTTCATAACGTTCTTTATCAAATCTCGAAATAAATATCCGCGCAACATCCGCAGGGTAAAGCGCGGATGCCGATGCGGATCTTTAATAATGTGCCGAATGAATCCGCGGATTGGATTTCGGATTCGGATTCGCCCATCACTGAATATATATATATATATATATATAATATATATATTATATATAATATAATAGATATAATATATATATATATATTATATATATATATATAATATATATATATTATATATATTGAAACACATAATAATATTATTGCATTTGTACTTGATAGCATGTACTTGTACTTGAACAAATTCTAGATGTACTTATACTTGTACTTGTACTTGAACAATTCTAGAGTACTTGTACTTGACAAAATGTACTTGAACCCAAGCCTGTTGTAGAGGAATATTGGGAAGAATAATTTTCATGAAATATACCTATTGCGTATTTTACTTTTCAAATTTAGATATTTATAAAAAGTATGAAGGATCCTATATAATGACAGGCAACAATAACTAGTTTTGATGTAAAGATATCTTTATATTAAATTTAATTGTAATTGCTGAATTAGAAATGAATCATTTATAGTGTGGAAGAATTTTCTAATTTACTCGAAGCTTTATTCCCATTGTAAAACCACATCCACTGCTAATTCAGGGCCATGATTAGTGTTTATTTAAAAAAAGTAATAGACAATATATATATATATATATATATATATATATATATATATATATATATATATATATAATATATATATATATATATATATATATATATATATATATATTATATATATTTTATATAATGGGCTATTTATAAGCGTTGACTCAGGAGCGAAATTCAATAATTAATGTATCGTTATTTAAATAATTTTAGGGTAAATAATTAAATTTTTGGTAACCTAACCTAATCTAACCTACCTAACTAACTTAACCTACTTAACTCTAATCTAACCTATTGTAAGGAAATTTAACTGGAGTCACCACTATAAATATAGTATATAGATATTTATATTAATATATATATATATATATATATATAATATAAATATAGTATATATATATAATATATTATAATATATTATATATATAAATATATAATATTATAATATATATAATATATAATATATATTTAATATATTTATATAGAAAAATATACATTTTAAAATTTCTTTTTTTGCATTTTCCTTATATATATTTTTTACATTTAATATGAGAAGCCTCATTTTGAAAAATTTATGATTTTAACTAAATGTCGTAAGTGTATTTGATTACTTTCTAAGTTCAAGGACTTTCTGTGTAGAAAAGAAGGTTATTAGTTTTCAGATAAAATAGATTTCAGTAACAACCGAGCTTCTCTCTCTCTTCTCTCTCTCTCTCTCTCTCTCTCTCTCTCTCTCTCTCTCTCTCTCTCTCTCTCTCTCTCTTCTCTCTCTCTCTTCTCTCTCTCTCTGCTTCTCTCTCTCTCTCTCTCTCCTGTCTCTCTCTCTCTTCTCTCTCCTCTCTCTCGTCTCTCTCTCTCTCTCTTCTTCCTCTCCTCTCCTCTCTCTCTATATATATATATACTTATATAGTATATATATAATATATAATATAAATATATATATATTATATATTATATATATATAATATATATATATATATTATTAATATAATATATATTAAATAATATATATATATAATTAATAGTATGGCCAGCCTTCAGATATGGGACACCTGTATCTAAAAACTACGATAGCTATAAAAAACTGCATACATTTTTGAATTCAACGAACATTTTAAAATGCAGAATTTTGTTTTATTATTAATTCAATTATTAATACTCCTAAATATTAGTAATTTATTAGTTAAATACATCTTACTCCTGGCCATTGTTGTGTAGCTGCTCCTGCAGGAGGTATTAATAAAAAATTAATTACAAAAAAAAAAAACTCATATATATATATATTATATACTTATAATATATCTCTTTACATTTTATCATAAAATATATAGTATATATACGAATTAATACATTATCTTATATATTATATAAAAAAAAAAAAAAATTAATTACATATATATATATTAATACTGTGTTCCACCTATGTTACATATCTCTTGTTTGAAATCAACAAAATTGTTGCATGTGCTTATGTGTGTTTTTCCAGATATACGACCAAATGTGAATGGAGAGACATCCTTTTTTATTCCTGTTGGTAGTTTTATATAATTATACTAATACATATATATATATATTATATATTATATATATATAGTATATAGTATATATATATAATATGATATAATTAGAGTATATATATATATATATATATAAATATATATTATATATGATATATGTTTGTGTGTGTGGTGTGTGCGTGTGTAAAAATATACCTTGAACACAAATACAACCTTTAATATCGACACAATATAATTATTTACACAAACTTTAACAGTACATATTCAGCTGTCTTGAATAATTTATAAAGCCTCTTCCGAATTTTAAGTTGACAAGAACTGAAATATATTACAGAAAAAAAGGAATTATTACTAATTCTGATTCTGAGTTGGTCGGTTCTTATGAATCCTTCTTCTTGATATCCTTTAAGAGGTTCCAAGCAAGCAGAAAAGAGTTCTGAATCTTATCCAACTTGATATCACCTGGAATTTGTTAAAATTGTCTGTATTGTAAATGAACACCGATTCTATTATTTTTCTTTTTTTTAACCTGATTGCAAAATTTTAACGGAGAAGCATCCTGTAATTAATTTAATAGTTGTTAACTGCACGATGAAAAGTTAGAGCTTAATTGGTAGAATCATTGATTAAACCCTGACGATGCTGATATAACCTTCTGGGGAAGTCGTTTATTTCTCCAATATAAACTTTAGTAGAAATTTTTAGGAATTTTGGAATGGAAACTTTAAGAAATCTGTAAATACATTGAGAATTATTATTAACGGATTTTGGCGGTTTAATTTTTTTTTTTTTTTTTTTAAGGGTAATGGTATTGTTAGTAAAGCTAATGTTTTTAAGGAGATATTGTTTAATTTTCTAACTTAAATTGAAGGGAATGGGAAGATAAGTTATATTGGTTTTGGAAATAAAAGGATAACTATTATAATATTTTAATTTTGCTTTGCGGCAGGCTAAGTTGATGACATGAAGAGGGTAATTTAATTTAGTAAAAGTAGACAAAAGAAATTTAGTTTCTGTTGATAGATTAGACGGAGAACAGATATTTAAGGCTCTAAGATAAAGAGAAGTGAGAGTGGCCAATTTTGTACTGTATGTAAAGTTAGAGAACCAATGTATAATATGATGATGAATATGTAGGTTTCCTATAGACAGAGTATAAAAGACAAGATGATGAAGATGTAGGTTTCCTATAGACAGAGTGTAAAAGACAAGTTGAGTTTTTCCAGGAAATTAGTGTATCGAGAAAAGGTAAGGAGGACTTTTGGGTTAAATGTGTGAAAGAAATAGAAGGATGAATGTTGTTAATTAGGTGCAAGATGTCATTGATATTAGTGTTTTTAGGAACTAACCAAAAGATATAGACTACATACTGAAGCCATGTAGAATTAAGAAGAGGATGATGAGTTATATAATAAAATTCAATTAGCTCCATAAAGATTTACTTAAGATTGGGGATAAAGGAGATCACATTGCAAGGACATAAGTTTGTTTGAAAAAAAGATTATCAATAGTGAAGAAACTATGTTCGAGAGAAAGAAGAATCAGTTTTTGAAAAGGTCAAAAGGATAGTTTAGAGAAAAGTTTGTTTCTAGAATGTATTTTTTCAAAAGATCGAATTTGAACTGAACAGGAACAGATGTGAACAAGGAGGTAACGTTGAAACTTAAAAACTGATGTGTAGAAAGATTTAAAGATTGAGTACGTTAAACAAATTCTATCGTATTTGGAAGATGAGAGTTGGAAATTTTGCCTATCAAAGGTTTTAGTTGAAAAGATAGCCATGACGACAATTTATGTTACACAATATTTGAAATGATCAGGCGTAAAGGGTGATTGGGTTTATGAGTTTATGGAAGGCCGTAAAATTGAGCTAAACTAGTCTTGCAAGATTTATTATTGGTGTGAATGGTAGGAAATTGTTTGCAAATAAGTTTTAGATTTCTATTAAATTCTATTTGGGAGTTTTTTAAAGGGTTCTTATAGTTTGGAATACGTATGGCTATCTGAAAGAACATAGTTACATTTAGTGATATAATCTTTATGATTCAATATAACAATTTGGTTACCTTTATCACTCTTAGTTATCACTATTTTTTTTCTTTTTAAGTTCTGTTAAAGCATTACAAAATTTAATTGGAAGTTTATTTTGTTTGTTACTAGTAAGTATTTCATTCATTAAAATGCCCTTTAATAATTTTGTCCGTTTCGAAATCACTGAAGAACTACCGCAAATTATTATCTGATCTTTCTAGAGCAAATGATAACCCATATCCCAGCAGAGGTTTCTTACCTTTTTTAAGTGAATAATTAGAAAGGTTCATAATTGAATCGATAAGAATATATATATATATATATATATATATATATATATATATATATATATATATATATATATATATATATATATATATATATATATATATATATATATATAGAAACTTGTCCTTTAAAAGGAAGTTAACCGATATTTATCGAACGAGCGATGTAATCGGGATTTTTTTCTCGATTATTTCACAAGGCAATTGTGCGTCAAGGTTGTCAGTTTGTTTTTTTCTAAAGGAATACCCAAGATTAAATCACAAAGATGAAAAGAGTCAGGGTCTCTTGGCCTCAGTGATTTGGAGTGGGACTTCGTCCCCCATCTGTCCTCCGTCGGAGCCCTTTAAAAAATTAAAAAATTAACATAAAAATTAACATGATAAAAAAAAGCAACTTGTGGTAACTCTCACGCTCTTCCTATTTAAGTTTTAGCTAACACGTAACACTGCAGGGCTGCACGAGTAGGATTCTGCGATTTTCGAATATTATGTCTTTTATGTAACTTCCTTTTAAAGATAAGTGCATATATATATATATATATATATATATATATATATATATATATATATATATAAACATATAGAAATTAGAAATAAGAAGAAATAGATATATATATATATATATATATATATATATATATATATATATATATATATATATATATATATATATATTTTATTTTTTTCTCTTTTTTTTTCTCTTAAACACTATTTTTTTTTTTTATTTTATTAAGATCACAAACATTTTTAACACAATTTAGTTAGATAATTATTTAGTTTCACCCTACGTGACTTTTCCTAGCTTTCGTTAGATATGTCATCTAACCTCCTTGGGGTCACATCACGAGTGAAATATTTGGATGATTTCTTCCTGACATTAGTTTCTAAGACGGTTGGTAATCGTTTGATGAATTATTAGCTCTTTCCAGTTTGTTTAGTATATTCCGGCATGACGTTGATGATTTTAGCGCTTCATTTATGTTATCGTCTATGGAATAGTTGCCTCGATCTCTATTGATGTTGTTTGTGTTTTTAATTGCGTATGATTCGTAAAATTTACGGAATTTGTGGTTTTTCATTGTTTTTATTATTTTGTTGTTTTTGATTTCAATCATATGGCTTTCTTTAAGTTGATGTGCTACTAAAGGTGAATTGTTATTGTATGTTTGTAAGTCGTATAGGTGTTGGTAAATTCTTCTTTTTATGTCTATTGTTTCTCCAATATATTGTTTGCTACATGATTTGCAGGGTATTGTGTAAATTGCTGAATTGCTGCTATTTTCCAGTTTAGGCTTTAGTAATTTTTAAAGGGCATTGTTATTTTTAGTTACTATTTTTAATTTCGATGTTTTATAATTGATATCTGTATTTGTAATTAATGTATACTTGTATTTATTAAATTCTTTATTATTGTTTGCATTATTTTCCTTATTAAATATATTTTCGACTTGTCCGATGCTTTGGTGTACTATGCATTTGAGATAATTTAATTTACTGAAAGTTTCTATGATATCGTTTATTTCTGTTTTGATGGTAAGATCACTGCAAATTCGTAAAGTGGTTAAAGTTAAGGTTACAATTATATTTTTTATATAATTTGTGACTTGAATACCAATGTATATATTTGGACGGTTGTATATATATATATATAT
>JABUQX010027930.1:0-7500 GCA_015478945.1 Trachelipus rathkii
ATTTGGTTAAATAATGGCTTTAGCATTTGAAATTTGAACAACATTAGTTTTTGATAATTGGATTTATTTAAATAGTTTCATATTACATTTTTAGTGCTTTTACTTTGAACAATTATTAAGATTTGACATTTAGGTTTATATAATGCTGTTATATAGAAGAAACTACAAATTGTTATTAGGATAAGTAAAGTTTATAAGCCATAATAGATTATTATTGGAGCTCGTATAATGATAAATGGGCTAATTAAATCATATAGAAATTGAATATACGCAGATCTATATATATAGAGGTATATAGAGTATATAATATATATATAATATATATATATATATATTATAGTACTATATATATATATATATATATATAAGTATATTATATATATATATAGGGTGGTAGTTGGTATATATATATTAAGTATACTTATATATTTATATAATGTATATAATATATATATATTATATATTGGTATAATTATATAGTATACTATATATATGATATATTGATAATGATATATTATATATATATATTTACTATATATGTTTGTTTTATTCATATATATATATATATAATATATATAGTATACTATGATATAGTTTAGGTATATATATATATAATGGGTATATATATATATATAGTTATATATATATATATATAGTATTATATACAGCTTGATCCGATATTTATATAGGGTATATATAGTATATATTATATATATCATATTAGTGTATATATAGGAGGTATAAGTGAGAGGGGGGTATTGTGGGAGAGTGAGATTGTAAGTGCATAGCGAGAAGAGAGTTGGTGTTTGTTTTAAGAGTGAGTACTTTCTTTTTATAGTGTTTGAGGCATTGAATTGCGCTCTGCTGATTGGTAACGATGTATAATTCGTTGGCGTTTTTGGTGGTGCCGGCTCACTTAAATCAACTTTATGTATATATACTATATATATTATATATATTATTATATATGTATATATAGTATAATATAGGTATAGTATATTATATAGATATATATATATATATAGTAGTATTGTTATAGCTATATATATATATATATGTTATATATTTGATGGAAGAGTAGAGGGAATATATGATATGATATAGAAAATCTATTTTTTTTATTAAAAGGTATGTTAAATGTTCGTAAGGAGGGAAACAAGAATGCACAGTTTAATATCTGAGAAGCTTTAACTTTCTAAGAGATTGAAATGTACGTTCGTTGGGTGTCTAGCTTCGATAATTTAATGATGATGGTATTAGTTGGATGTATTATTTGATTATTCGATGTATTGATTATTTGGTGGGGTGATGTGGTGGTGGCGTGATTATTATTATTATTTATTGATTGATTATTGATTATCAAATATTATTGTACTAAATATTGTGTTTGGAAGTGTGTTAAGGATGTCTCGAAATATTTAATTATTGGCGTTTATTATTATTATTATGTTATGTATTATTATGTGATTAAGTAATGTATTTTTAATTGAAAGATGTTATTTAGTTATGTTATTTTGGGGGGTGTTATTTATTGTGAGTGCTGATTTTCAGTATTGATTGATTGATGTTATTTAGTTTAGTTGATGTTAATTGAGTTTGGATTGATTTATTGGATGGTTGATTGCTTCATTGTGATTGATTGATTGGATCTGGGATTTCATGGATGTATTGATTGATTTGATGTTTATGTGATGGCTTGTGATGCTGTGATTGAGGTTGGGTCATGGGTGATGTGGTGGTGGTGGTTTACAGATTGTTGACGTGCTGGAAGTATTTGTTTGACGAGAGTAAGTAAGATTATGACTGATTATGGTGGTGGGAGTTAGTAGGATAGGTTGTTGTTGTATTGGGGGGGTTTGGTAATGAGTTAGGTTATATGTGATCATAGGGTTAGTTAGTTATTAGTGAGTGTAGTTAGGGGTATATGGTAGGTGAAGTGGGTTTATTGGTGAATGGGTGTATAGTATTGGTGGGTATTATTATTATTTGTAGTGCTGGTGGAGGGGTGATTTATCATATATTGGTTGACTGTATGGTTTGAGGGGGTGAGGTGTAGGTAGTAGTTGATACGTGAGGTGTGATGTGAGGTGGTCAGGGGGGTTGAGTGAGGTTAGTGAGTTGAGGGTGTCGGGGTGGATGGTGATAGGTAGTTTAGGAAGGTATGAAGTGGGAGTTGGTGGTCTAGTATATATTTAGGTATGGGGTGTTGGTAGTTAGTGGATGGTGGTAGGGGTGGGTGGATAGTGCTAGGTAGGTGAGTAGTTGGGGCTGTGGGGTATGAAGGATATAGCATTAGACCCTAGGTTTTTTAAGTGTGTTGGTGCTGTTATATTTAATATTTGATAATAGTTATATATATAGTAGTATAGCTGATATATTATTGATTGTTAGGATACGTATGGATAGGGGAGGGGGTTTAGGGTAAGTGTTATGTATGAGGGTTATTGGGGGGTGGGTTGGATAGTAGTGATTATATGAGGTGGGGGTAGTATGTTTATTGTGTTATGATGGGTAATGTAGAGTTGATGGGAGGGTAGATTAGTTATATTGGTTATATGAGTTAGTAATAGGTAGGTGCGGTAGTGTATGTTAGGTGGTAGGGTATGATATATATATGTTATTATCTGGGATGGTAGGGTAGTGGAGTAGTGGGGTAGTGTAGGGTGGGTATGGGTAGTATGGCTAGGGGGATTGGATTGGAAAATGGTGAATAGGTACTTGGTTATGGGGTTTGTTGTGTAATAGGGGTGATGATAGGGGTGGGTGGGTTGGTGGTAGGTGAGGTTGATTGGGTGGTTTCTGGGGTGGGTATGTGTGTTGGAAGGGTTTGTTTGATTGATAATTACATTAATAGCACGTGTAATATAAGTATAATATACTATACTGCAAGGTTACTTTCATTCTAAGTATATATCATATACTGAGCTGTGTGTGTGTATGGGATGCGTTTGAAATGGGTGTAATGATAAATGATATCTGTTATGTTATGCGTTAATGACATATGTGATTATCTACTATATATAAGTGTGGTTGTTATAATAGTTTACAAGTTGGTGTTGGGTGGTGATTTATATTGGTTGGTATGACGTGAGTAGGGTATTATAGTATGATTAGGGGTAATGTATTAGTGATATTTAGGTATAAGGTTTAGGGGTATAGTTCATTAGTGTTATCGTTTATTTTGTTTAATATAGTGTGAGAATAAATGTATATTTTTATAGTAGCTGAATATGGTTAAATGGTCAATTGTTGATTTGTAGCTTGTTTCTGTCTTGTTTCGATTTTATGACTGGTGGTTGTGTGAGGTTTAAGTTGTGAATTGGGTGCTGTTTTTTGTCATCAGTTTGTAAAATCTTTTCTCTGCGCAGGTCTTGCTGTGGTGGGTGTGGGGTGTGGTGTATATATTCTGTGTGAGATGTTTTATAATTTTCTCTTAAAATAGCTATGATATTGTGTGGAGTCTTAGCTTGGTGTTTGTTTTTTGTGTATATTAATGTCTGGATTGTTTGTCATTTGGATGCTGTGCATTGTGTAGATACAGAGTGGGTGTGGATTTACAAATTCTCAATAAAAATGGATGCAGCCATTTTTTGGGTTCTCATCTTTGTGTGTCTTCCTACCTTTGCTTGCTGTGAAGTGTAGTCTTTGGGATGTGAAAGTTTGGGGTTATAGTTGGTTGCATGTCTGAGCGTGTGAGTGTGTTGAATTCTCTTGCGTAGTTTGGGGCAAAATGGTGCTGGGTGGTTCAGGTTTATGAGTGTGTGTGTCGTTTTGTCGTTTTATCAAATGCTTAGGCATCTAGTTGTAAGGGTTGTGTTGTGTTATGAGTTGAGGTTTAGTGAGTAGGGGGTTTGTTTGATGGAGGGGTTGGGAGGACGGTCAATTTTGGCTCGGTGCTTACGTGGTTAGTGGGGTTCGGCTTAGACGTGGTTGTCAGGGCGCTGTTCGGGGTAAAATCGGACAGAATTGTCGGTTGGTGTGGTTTTCGTGTGGAGGGATTTAGTCGTTATAGTTGTGGTGTTGCGATTTGAGCGCGTGGGGCTAGTAATGCACTTTTCGATAACGGTAAGCTGGGGTGTTGGTGGCCTTCGGGGTATATTAAGTGGTTTTCTTTCCCGTGTTCATCAGGTTTATATTTGTTTTTTTTGGTTTTGTAAAGCTATACGAGATACTGGGGTTTCTTGTCAATGAATATGCAAGTGGCTTTGCTAAATATATGCCAATGTTTTGATCTATTGGTTGTCGGATCATGCGGCGACGGTAGGGGTTTGTGTGTTCGAAATGGGTATCTCGAATCTTGTTCGAAATGATGTGCACTAGATGGGGGTTGGGTGTTCTGGCCTATGTACTCTGGTGGTATCGAGATAGTGGTGGAGCATAGATGGTCGGGATTTTTTTAGTTGTGTGTGCTTCAGCGTGGTGTCAATGCCAAACTGCACTTGTTTTGGATTTTTTGTTGAAGATGGAAGGTAAAAGTGGCGATATGGAGTGTATATTTAGCGGAGGTTCAGTTGCGATTGGTGATTGAAAATTTTCAGGTGCTATATGAGGGGTTTTGGGGTTGGAGAGGAGGGGTGCATCAGTTGTCATGAGGTTTAGATAATTTGTGTTTTGTATGAGTTTTGGTTGTGATTTTGTGAGGTTTGGTGGGGATTTGTCTGTGGGGACGAGGTTTATATTGTATAGAGGATAAGAAAATATGTTTGCGGTGGTTGTGTTGAAGTGGGTGTAGGATAAGTTCGTTGGGGTATGGTTGCAAAATATGTGGATTTAAGTGGAAGGGGTAAAAGGGGTGTGAGGTGTAGTTCATCTAGCTCGATATCTATAGAGTTGATCTGAGCCTTGAAAATTCCGTGGATGTGAATCGGTGGATATTGTGGGTTAGTAAAGGGTAAAAATGATAGATGTGTGTTTTGGTCAATGTGATTTCACGTTCTTTGCAAAATTTTAGATCTTGTCCAAAAGATGTCTTGAAGATATGTATGATTTTTTTTTCTTGCTACGTATCGATCAAAGCAAATTGGCTGTCTAGGCTTGTATAGGATGGGCGTGATAGCAGCCTTGTTTTCTTGAGTATAATTTTTTGTTAGGCTCTGAAAGAAAATTTATTGTAATGGAGTTAATATTATTAACAGTTATGGTGATAGGGTCTGGGGTTAGTATTGATATTTTAAAAGTAATCATGTTGTGAGTGGTTGTCATTGTTGTAGTAGGGTAGTAATTGAGACGGTTTTGCGGTATAGTTTTATCGTTAGCACAGCGTGCACTAGCAGCGCTTTGCTATTGTTAGCGGATCTTGTCTGTGGGGTGAGTAATCGATTGACGGGTGGAAAGAGATTGAGTATATTTTAGGGATTGGTGTTGGTGCCGTTGGTAAATAATATTATGAGATTTAGTTAGTGAGATATATAGTATAGGAGGGAGGGATTAGTGGTGTTTACTGTTGTTATTATGTGTATTATATGATTGTATTGGGTGAGTTGAGTTGGGGTGGTGTAGTGGTGGATGTTCGTGTTATTTATATATAGGATGATGTAGTAGTAGTTATGAGTAGTGGATGATAGTGGTATGTATATAGTGAGTCTATTGTATAGTGTGGTTTGTATATAGTGGTGAGGTAGGGTTATGCCTATTATATATTGTTAATATATGATATTAACAGTATATATGAATATATATAATATAATTATATATATATATATATATTATGTATATCATACTATGATATATATATATTATATATATATATATATAGTATATATATCTATCTATATATTAATCATATATAATATTATATATAATATTTATAGTATTAGTGGCGACTTCAGTAACTTTTTACTGACTCGTGCTCTCTCTCTCTCTCCTCACTCGCTCTCTCGTCCTCTCTCTCTCTACTCTCTCTCTTATATATATAGTGAATAGATAATATATAGTATATATAAATAGTATATATTATATATATTATAGTACTATATAGATATATCTATATCTTTATATATATATATAGATATATATATAATTATATATATATATATATATTATATATATACTATAGTAGTATATTATATAGTAATATATAATATATATATGTATATATATATATATATTATTAACATATATATATATATATCATATATATATGATATATATATATATATAAGTATATATGTATAATTATTAAATATATGTATATATATAATATATATAGTATATATATATTATAATATAGATATATATAATTGACCAACACGGTATAAATACATATATTATATATAGTATAATATATTTATAATATATATATACTATATATATATATATATAGTAGTGGGGGGTATGTATGGGAATAGTGTTGGTTTATATTTAGGGGTTGGTGAGTTGATTATATATATAATGATTATTTTATTTTTAGCGTTTACTAGGGTGTGGTATGGTAGTATATTAGTTGGTTTAAATGTACGTGTTGTGTTCCTTCTAGATGTCTTTTGTTTCTTTATCGAATTAACATGGGTGTGTGCGTATAAGGTTTTTCGCAGTTATGTGTTGAATTTATTTTAATTTCCTATATATTGGGTAACGATACACCTTCTCCTGCCAAGTTATATGGGGAATGAACATGCCACCATTTGTTGATATGTATGTTTGAGAAATGTTGTATTTTTGAATAGTTGCATTTTTTTGTTAGTTCCTGACTTTGTTTGCTCTTTTTGATGGGGGTTGCATATCTTTTACATGTTGTGTTTTAATGTTAATGGTTGTCATTATTTGTTTAGGTGTCCGAACTTTCTCAAAAATAAATGAAATATATATATATTTTATCGTAAAAGTTACAAAATGGTGCAAAAATATCCCTTTGGGCAAACGAGAACCTGATGTCGTTCTGTAGCACGAGGTAGCACGAGTGCAGGAGTCGCCTCTGAGATATATATCTATATATTCATTATACCTTGTTTATGTTTTTAGTAGGTATATATAGTAGTGTAATATATATGATGGTATATATATATATAATTATATAAGTGATATAGGTATATATATATTTGTATATTATATAAAGCAGGGTATATAGTATATATATAGGTAATATATAGTATATTGCATATTATGATACGTCATGATATATATAGTATACTTTAAGGGGCAGCAATGTAATAATTCTTGCAAAAAACCGCACGTATGAAAAAATCGTTTTGCGGAAATTTACCGTTTTTTCGTTTCGTTTTTGAGTATTATTTTTCCCGAACCGGATTTTATTTTTACAGTGGCCAATTTTGAATTTTTTTAGCATATTTATGTAGTGTAAATATAGTTATCAGTGGCGGCTCGGGGTCAAAATTCTTGAGTAGGCAAATCATTAAATATTATTTTTATATATCGGGTTTTTTAGGTGTATATTTAATATAATATATATAAGGTAGTGCACATATTATATTCTTATGAT
The DNA here is from genome assembly GCA_015478945.1 of Trachelipus rathkii. Lineage (NCBI taxonomy): Eukaryota > Metazoa > Arthropoda > Malacostraca > Isopoda > Trachelipodidae > Trachelipus > Trachelipus rathkii. The sequence goes on from JABUQX010027930.1 coordinate 7,439, forward strand.
ATGTAATATATATATAATATATATATATATTAATATATATGATAATATAGTATATGATATAG
>JABUQX010027931.1:0-2500 GCA_015478945.1 Trachelipus rathkii
TTCAATATATAGATTATTATAGATCAGTTATGGATGAACAAGATGTTATTACACAGCTAAAGAAAAAACCTTTTGGGTCACTCAAGTTTGAGAATAAACTTTTGATCGTCAAGAACGGACGTCCTTGCCCATCATTGAAGGATTTAACTGCAATTGTTAGGGAGAAAAATAAATCATACACCAGGCATTTTACAATCTCTAATTATGAGAACCATAATTGGCTATGCGGAAGTCAGAGTTTACTAAAATTGTTTTGTTGGCCTTGTCTTCTCTTCTCAAAATCCGCATATACTTCTTGGGTGTCAACTGGATTTTCAAACCTAAGCGGTCTTTCTAGATCGGCTAAAGCACATGAGAACTCCGAAAGTCACCTTCAGTGTGTAATGGATTTGTACGCCTTCGGTAAAGAAAGAGTTGATGAAGGATTAGACAAAACCCTGAGAGTTAATAATAGTCTACATAATCAAAAAGTTAAAAAGAACCGTGAAATTCTCAAGCGTTTAATTGATGTTACATGTTGCTTAGCAAATCAGGAATTGCCGTTTCGAGGACATGATGAAGGGAAAACATCTTTAAATAAAGGTAACTACATAGAAACTTTGAACCTTTTAAAAATCTGGGATCCATTACTCGCGGAACATTTTCAGACTGCTACAGTATTTAGAGGGACCTCGAGTGACATTCAAAATGATTTGATTAGTACTATTAGTGAAGTTGTAAATGAGGTTATTTTCCGAGAAATAGAAGAAACTGATTTTGTAGCTATCATGTTGGATGAAACATCGGATATTAAAAGTAGATCGCAATTGTCCACGGTTCTGAGGTATGTGCACAAGGGTGATAATTCTATAAAAGAAAGATTTATCAGATTTAATGATGTCAGTGCTGACCGAACAGCCGATGGACTATTCTCTCACATTAAGAATATTGTCAACGAATATAAACTAGCCGATAAGCTCATTGCTCAAACATACGATGGCGCCGCTGTTATGTCAGGTCATGTGTCGGGCTTACAAAAGAAAGTTCTAGATGAGTACCCTAAGGCTCTACATACTCATTGTTACGCTCACGTATTAAACTTGGTTTTGGCTCAGGGCATGAATGAAATTCCTGAGTGTAACTTATTTTTCTCCACTTTAAATGGAATTGCAACATTTTCATCTCATTCTAGCAAAAGAGCCTTTGCAGTTCAGGAACATCTTAAAAAGCATATTCCATCTTTTGCTCCAACAAGATGGTCTTTTACTTCTCGTTTGGTTAACACCGTTGATAGTTATTGGAAACCAATTACTGACTTCTTTTCAAGCATTTATGAAAACGATGATGACCAATGGAATGGACCAGACAGGTGCACAGCACATGGATACGTTGATTTCCTGAAAAATTTTGAAACAGTTTTTCTTTTAAATTTATTTTCGCCTTTATTCTCCCAATCGGACATATTGTTCCAAATTTTGCAAACGGAAAATATAGATATTATGGAATGCCTTAACTATGTAAAAGACTTCCACCAATATTTAAAAAACTTTAGGCAGGGTGTTAATCATTGTGATAAATGCCAAAAGAAATTATTGGACAGAATAATTTTAGAACAGGACAAGTGTGATAAATGTGAAATTGTTGGGTTTCTTCCACTTTGGGAAAAAACTGTATCTATGACGGGTTTACCCAAAAATAGGAGACGCGAAGATTTAGATAACTTGTCACAAGAACAACGATATCGCAGACTTTATTTCTCCATTATCGATAATTTAACATGTCATTTAACCACTAGATTCACTTCGCTCCAAAACTTAACATTTTTTGAACTCTTGAATCCTAGGAAATTTGAAATTTTTGCCCGAAAGAATGCTTTTCCCGAATCTCTTTTCTACAATTTAGGAAGAGTTTACCCAAACGTTTTCGATTTGTGTGGGCTCAAAAACGAATTAAACGTATTTTATAGAACCACTACTTTCCAAGGAAAATCCCCACACATATTAATTAAATTCCTAACAACAGAAAATTTGCACCAGCCCTTTAAAGAGATATTTAAATTGGCGAAATTGATTTCAACCATACCCGCGACGACTGCATCAGTGGAACGAAGTTTTTCAGCTCTCAAAAGAATACATACATACAAAAGATCCACTCAGAGCGAAGATCGTTTGAGTAATCTGGCATTATTATCAATTGAAAAAGAAGTATTGGCATCGCTAAGAGAACAAGAAAATTTTTACAACATGGTGACCGAAAAATTTGCCACAAGAACGCGAAGACTGGACTACATTTATAAGTAAAGGGTAAGAATATATATATATATATATATATATATATATATATATATATATATATATATATATATATATATATATATATATATATATATATATATATATATATATACTATCTTCTTTATATATATATATAATGACGGAATATAGGGACCAGGAGGCTGTGGCATTTTTTTAAATATAACAAAATAATATATAAATATATATATATATATATATATATATAT
>JABUQX010027931.1:5000-7500 GCA_015478945.1 Trachelipus rathkii
TATGTATATATATATATATATATATATATATATATATATATATATATATATATATATATATATATATATATATATATATATATATATATATATTTTAATTTTTTATATTTATTTTTATAAAAAAGCGCTCTGTATCTCGGTGTTAGAGCCCTAACAAAGCGAGGGTCCCAGGTTCGCAACTTTGGCGGGTGGGAGAATGTGAAGCTATTCTCTCCTTGGCTTCGTCCTGCTCGGACGTTAATTGAGTACACTCCCTCCTAGATTAGGGCTCTTCGCCCGTGAGCAGTGGTGTTTATCTGTAAAATATATATATATATATATATATATATATATATATATATATATATATATATATATATATATATATATATATATATATATATATATATATATATATATATATATCAACAGCTTCCCCATGGCACCCCTCAGATTAGTAAAAGGACATGACCTTAAGTCGAAATCCAAGCCCCCCCCCGCAACCTCTACCTTGGGCCTAGAGGAAACTTTTGCCAGATACCATTGTGGTGTCGCTAGTGTTTGGGGTTCATCTCCTGCATCAGGTCCACAGTCATCCCCTCTCACAAAACCACGCCATTCTCTCTTATTATGCACCAATGCAGAGGTGGGTCTTAAAGAAATCAAGATTGAATACAGCGGGAAAAATAGATGAAGGCAAGGAGTTCCACAAAACAGATGTCGCTGGAAAGAAGGAGGTACCACAACGAATAAAACCGAGTCTCTATTATTCACACAATACCTTTAAAAAAGAGATCGAGCGTCAATGTCACGTCGCAGAGAAAGAGGGTCAAGGGAGTCAGAAAATAGGGGACAGTTTATAAGTCTCTTAGCTTTAGCTTTAGCCTCAGCCCTGTCCAAAAGTAGGATGGAACCGCAACCACCCTAAATGTCACGTCGCAGAGAAAGAGGGTCAAGGGAGTCAGAAAATAAGGGACAGTTTATAAGTCTCTTATCTTTAGCCTTAGCCTTAGACCTATCCAAAAGAAGGGTGGAACAGCAACCTCCCCAAATGCGAGAACAGTAATCCATACAGGGGTGGCTAAGACAATTATATAACTGGGTCCGTCGCAGTCTTGTGAAATCCCTGGGGGGATTTTTATTTTACTACGACAAGCTCTCACTTAAGGGTATTGAAGAGATGGTAGGGGGCATTCCTTTTAACTTACGTTATGTTCTTCTACTTAACCCTTTCTGTCCGGCATTATGAAACTCTTGAATTTTTTTAAAAATTTATTTGATACAAATCAAAATAGATGTTGTTAACTCATTTCAAAAGAAAAAGAACGAAAAAATTCATCTGGGTATAGAATTGGGCCGTGGTACTCTAGTAAATCCCAGTCCTCTAGTATCATAAGAAAATGTGAAAATTATGCAAAAATAAAAAAATTAAATATTGTTTCCTCATCTAATTTTTAACAATATATATATATATATATATATATATATATATTACTCTTATATATATATATATATATATATATATATATATATATATATATATATATATATATAGGGTATATATATATATATATATATATATATATATATATATATATATATATATATATATATATATATATATATATATATATATATATATACTTTTTATATATATATATATATATATATATATATATATATATTAGGGTACTATTGAAATAAAAAAATAAACTTTCTGATGAAAAACAAAAATTAGTACATTATAATTGAAAACCATTAATTTTCTTCATGAAATATTAAAAAACAATTTTTAGAATTATTAACACATAGGTGCACCCTACAAGCTCTGCAAATAGAATATGGGCGAGACTGAATTTTATTTGAAGAACATACTTCGCATCTTCCCTTACTTTCAAGGAATATTGGCCAGTGGGTCCCTTTGTTGCTTAATCTTACATCATGAGGTACAGAATATGAAATTTTCCTCCTCTTGTTTGAGTGATGCTTTACAATGCCTTTAGAAACGAGCCCCATTGCCAAATTCCTTCTGAAGTCTAGTAATGGAATCTTGACATTAGCATCACAGTAAATTACATAAGCGTTAATTACTGCCATGTCTATTAATCCAAAAAACAACCTGTGCCACCATTTCCTACTTTTCCTATCAATTCCATAAAGACCACGAAGCATGTCATGCTTATCTATACCTCCCATGAATTTATTGTAATCGTGAACTATTTGGGGACATGGAACAACAATCTTTGTTCCATCTCTGATTGTCCTTGCCACTGTTGTTTCTTCGATACCGTGAAAGTTTGATACAAGATAAACAGATTTTGAGTCCTTCCACTTATAAGCAGTGATCCCTTGATCTGTGGAACGGTAATCAAACTGACCTCTTTCAAGCTTGGAATCCACTTCCATGGAAGGAAAATCTTTCCGTGTTGATCGAATTGTACCACAGGCATATGTATTTTCGACTTTTAGTTTTTCCATCAATGGAAAAGATGAAAAGTAATTGTCAAAAAACAATTTATAA
>JABUQX010027931.1:17500-30899 GCA_015478945.1 Trachelipus rathkii
AAAAAATTGCAGACTGAAGTTAAAATGAGGGGGGGGCAGGGTTTGGAGAATTTTGTTGGTAGATAAAATAATTATTGTACTGAATTGGTAGTCATTGAAATACGTTTTGAAACGATGGAAGAACGAATATTCTAGAATTTGATAATTAACGAAGCTGGACACTATACAGTAAATAATTGAGTGGCTGTTTCATTACTGTTTAGAGGAGGTTTATATTTATTGATATATAAGGATTCAAGAATCAGAAGAGACTGTGTGTCAGGGGCAGAGGAAAGCAACTCAAATTGTTCGAATTTCAAAGGGGATGAGCAAGCTTCAGAATGAGTTCTAATTGGAGAAGATTCTTTTGTAGACAGAGGGCATAAGGTTCTGTGGCTAATTCCCATGTGGGCACATGCTCGAGAACGGAGAAGTCTGGTGGTAGATCCTATATAGGAGCCTCGCTCACAGCGAGGACAGGTATACTTATAGACGACTCTGGACTCAAACAGTGCAGGGAAACGGTCTTTGTATTTGAAAAATGAGCCAATTTTTGAAGAGTTAGTCAAAATAATATTGAAGCGGATATGAGGGAACGAGTGATTAAGAGAGGACTCCAGTTCCTTTTTGAGTGCGACAGAGGTATGGCCAACAAAAGGAAATGAGAAGTATAAGTCTTTTTTTAGAACAGTGTGGGTTGGTAGTTTGGGTTGATAAATATTTTGGAGAAACCTTTTGATGAGTTTAAAAATCAGATCCAAGGGGTAGTTGTTGTTACGAAAGTATTTGTTAAGAAAATCAAATTCTTTATGCAGAGATATATAATCAGAGCTAATTTTGTAAGCTCTGTTGATAAGGGTATAGGCGGTATATAGTACAGCTTCACAAAGACTGCTTAAACAATATCTTGTAAATATACGAAAGGTTGCGCAGCATCGTGCGGTTGTAGGAATTTGGTCTTCAGTGTTCAAATTTTGTTTCAATGCATGGACTCCGTACGATGGAACTAAAATGGACGATAATCTCATCTCGAAAAGAAATAATCACGAAAGAGCTGATGACAGCTAGTCTATCAAGAATTGCCCCCCCATCCAAAGAAAAAAAAAAATAATTAAAATAATTAACACAGCATTGAAACGAGCAACACACTACTGTATCAGATGTACGAATATGCATACAATAACAATATTAGTAATTAATTTCAATAGTTATTTTTATGATAATAATAATATATAGTAAATATATTATATAAAATTATACTATATGATATAATATAATATTATATATAGATAATATACCTTTATAGCCAAAGATCAAAGATACGAATAATATTTCTATAAACATATAGATATTTGAAGTAGAATAAAATATATATATATATACTAGATATGTATATTAAATAGATATATCTATTATATGATTATTATATCTTGATAGCTCATTATATAATACTATTAACTATTTTACCTTATATTTATATCTATATTACATATTTTAGACATTGATAACCCCCTATTGTAGCACCTCATCGTAGTATCCCTTCTCGTGACTCCCTGGTTATCCTAGGGCCGCGAGAGGTCCACCTGGGTATGTAGTAGCACATCACCGTACCACGGCATCACTATATCACTCCACCGACTCGGTACCCTATACTCGTGAGGCTCCACTACAGGGTGTATGAAAAGGGTAAATGCTTGTCAGATACACACACACACGTCTGTTGCACATTTTATATATCTATTATATTTTTTCTCTGCACACACACAGGTTTTATGCTATACCCCCCCACCCACTCGGCACTCTTAACGATTCACATTTGTCTTAATTAGATTTAAAGGCAAAAATCACTACTGTGGAATTAACTGTTATATCTTACATGTGCTAACAACATTATTTAAAAACAGGAATAAGAATCTAGTTAGAGTTTCATAAATTTAAATTCCACTGTTATTTAATCTTTCTATTTAACTGGTATTATTTTCGCCCCCCCGGTGGGCCTGCCCCAGGGTCCCCCGTTTCTTGTTTTTTTTTAGAATGGCGCGCCTTATTCACGCTCTTCTGCAGTCATATTCATTAGACCACCACAACGTCACAAACATATTAAGAACGCTACCACCTTTGTTATATATTCATACCATCTATCTCACTATCGAACAAAATTTAGCTCACAGCTTTTTTCTCCACTCCGGCTTACCACCTTTTACAGAAAAAAAAAAACACACTAAAAAGTAAAACAATCAATAAAAAGTAATATCAAATTTTACAGATAATGATATACAAATGAGTTCTTATTTACCTTTATATTTGGATACTACACTCACCCCTATAATATCTATACTACTATATATATCATAATAATCGGGATATAACTATTATATTATATTCTGTCCCTTACTATATACCCTTGTGTTACCGTACTTATTAATTTACTAGTATCTTTTCCGCCTTATATATTATATATTATAATGCGTTTATTACCCTAGCTTATATTCCACACTTTAGGTCTGCTTATCTGTTATTTTGAGAAAGACGGAAAGAATATCGAGACACGAGAGACGACGATATCATCACACTAATAGAGTCCCACACACACAGCTATTTAATTGTCATTAAAGTAAATTTTATTACACACACATCCCACACTACAGCGCAATTGCTATCGCTGTTATTGGCAACCTATTCATAATGTTTCTGTTCTACAAGTTTTCAATATGTTTAAAATACCTCTTCACATTTATCTTATTGATTATATTGCTGACAATATCTTATCTCATTCTATATGAGAACCTCTTTAACTTATTTTTCTTGTATATATACTCACACTATCTTATGTATGAGTCCGACTTGCTGATAACAGAGACTCATCAAATATGGTAACTTGTATGAAATGGAGAGAATTGTGCTCGTAATTTTCTCCATAAAACGTGTCTGCGCTCTCTGTCACTTTCTATTCTTCCTTCTGTATATATATATATGGAAGGGTGCTAAGGTTGTCATGTATTTCAGGAGCAACTAATAGAATTCGTGAAAAGTCAACAAGGCATAGCAGCTGTTATGCTGGTGAGCTTTTGCGATAAATTCAACAATAATGAGGAGGAGAAAGTCTTCTCCCACCCTGAGTTCGAGTCATTGTGAGCAGTGTAGTGTCACCCCACTTGATCATGTACACAACTTTTTTTCTCCAAATAACTCTGGTTTCACAAACACGAAGAAAGAATCTTGAAAAATAATCTGTTTTGAAATATCTTTGTGGGAGACTCTAGGATAGTCGAGCACCTCACCTCTTAGGGACAGTGAAATTTTGTGTCGCACGGCACCGTACTATAATGAGAGCATCACGAACCGGATCGTACTGTGCGTCGGTCAACCCTTACTGGGAGTTTCTTTACCTATTAGAATCCGTGTTAGGGTGCTTGGGACTCCTATACTGGGATCACATGGCATTTCGCTGTGGTGAGTTATGCGCTAATTTTGGTGTTGCGCTGTGTGTCACACAATTTCAGTGCGCATTACAGAAAAAAATGACTGGTTGTACGATGTGATGCTGGTACACGACCTCCTGATGTGGTACGGTGCAGTACGGAAAATTCCGGCACTCTGCCAAGTGTACGTTGCATGTTCAATTGTAATTACAAGTCATGACTGTTCAGCATTTTAAACGAGAAACCGAAAAAAATATTATAAAATTAAATAAAAAAATATTGAAACATTCAAGAAAATATAAAACAAAATAAAGGAAAGACAATTAAAAAACTATAAAAAAAAATTAAATGAAAAAAAAAAAAAAAAAAAAAAAAATGAATAAATTGAAACAAAAGAATTTTGAAAGCTGAACAGGTGTTCTTTCATTTCATTTTTAACTTCAATATTTTGATAACGATTTTTTTTTCTTGTAAAGCATTTACAAAAGAATTTAAACAAAATTGTAATTTTTTATTTATTTATTTATTTATTTATTTATTTATTATTATTATTATTATTATTATTATTATTATTATTATTATTATGATTGTGATAAAATTTTGCAAGTGAGCCATAGTTGTACTCAATTATATTTAATTTATTTATGTTGTATGAGTTAAAGATACATTATTTCAATAGTAATCAGTAATTAGTATTTAATATTTTTAATATTATTTTATTATTATTATTATTATTATTAATATTGATTAATAATTCTTAATTATTTTAATAATTTAAATTTCTTATTTATAATTTATTTAATTTTGAAATTTTTTTAAAAAATTTTGTATCTTTATACTTTAAATTTTATATTAATATATTTTTATAATACTGATAAAATTTTATCGCATATATATATAATTTATATTTATTTAAGTATTTTATATAGTTATATATTAGATATATATATATATACGTAATGATAATATGATATAATAATATTATATATATGATATATATATATTATAATTTATTTAATTTTGAAATTTTTTTAATAATAATTATTTATATATTTAAGTGTTTATAATTTTTTTTAAAATATTATTTATTATTCTTTTTTTATATATAATGTAAATATTATAATATATATATAACTTTTAGTTTTATATTTATTTAAATTATTTTATTTTTTAAATAAATTTATAGAATAATATATTATATAATAAATTATTTGAAGGATATTTTTAAATATTATTATTATAATAATAGTTATTCATAAGAAAGTTTAATTATAATATTATATATTATTTATTATTTTTATATTCTTCTATGTTCAATATATGAATATAAAATATAATATAGCTAATTTTTATTATTATAATGAATATATATATATACTAGTAGATGTAGATAAATAAATTATTAATTTATACCTATATATAAAGTATAACTAAATAAAGTTATAAATATAATTTCATATTATAATTGTATAATTAATTAAATCCCTTTTATTAATAAAATAAATAATGATAAATAATAACATTTATATATTTTTTATATTATTTTTATTATTTTTAGATAATAAAGTGTATTATATTATTATAATTTCTTTAATATATTGTATTATATATATTATACTAATTTAAATATTATATTTTTATCGTTATTTTCATACCAATATATTATATTTCATTCTTTTGTCATACATTAATTATATCATAGGTGCCATAAAGTATTAAGACAGAAAATTTAAAAAATAATATAAGCAGTTTTTGCAATTTCTGTTTATGTATATATTACTAGGCGCATAATGTTGTCTTTTATCATTTGCATATATCCCGCACTCCTATTATCTTATACCTACATATACCTCTCACCCCCCAAAAAAAAATAAAATAGGCCTTATAAAATTAAAAGTTATAATTTATATAAATTTTTCCTCAACCTCATCTACAAAAAAGTTCTGGGTACTTTTATAATTATATTCTCTAAATAAGGGTTAAATGTACTATAAATCCATAATCTCTAAAATATAAGGATTATAAGAAATAAAACTATATATATTATATCTCATCAACTTTTTTAATAACTTTTAAAATAAATTAAAAGACAACTTTTATAATACACATATACAATAATTATATTATATCTATATTTATCCTCACCTTAATTTGAATAGAAAGTACCTTATGAGCGTAGTGAAACCCCCGTCCCCCCTGAATAATAAAAATAAATAACCATCACACATCAACACACACATCACACGATCACTACACATATGCAATATTATAGATATAAGTTTATATATATAATATATATTATATATATATCTATATAGTTATACACTAGTTAGTTTGATAGAATGATACTATTAAGTTTTGACCAGGCGCTTCTAAAGTTTCTTAAAATTCATTATAAGGGTTAAAAAAAAATGCTTGTTAGTTCCTGTTCTCAATAGGCGTGGCGTATATGAAGGCACATGAGAAATTTACTGTGCGCCTTTTTGCTTAGTCCTGGCACTTTTTAAAAATTGTTTTGCGCCTTTATGCGCTTTGCAGTACCTACAAAAGTATATGAGAATTAGTGCGCCATAGGCGCATTAGGGCGTATAGGCGCAAACCTCGAGGTTATGTTAGCGCAATTGAATGTGAATGAGGATAAAACGGATACAGATATTATATTATATACGTATATGATATTTCGGAAAATATAATATAATATAGTTATTAATGATAAATATATATCATATATATATATTAATTAATATATATATGATATAGTATATATATATAATATATTATCAAACATCCCTAACATTTTAGTATTATTTTTATATATCTTACAGTATACTTAATTTTAATAGATATAATGATTATTAATAGTTATTAATATATGCTGTAGTTCACTTTAGCACCCCCTTCACTCAACATTTATCTACTTTCGTGTGAATACGAATTGTACTTTGAATTTTTAAAAAAAATAGTAATAGTTTTTTTTCTTAAATATTAGTAGAATAAATTTAATAAAATGAAGAGTTTTTTTATTTTTTATTTTTATAAAATTAATAAATAAATATATAAATAAAAATATAAAAAAATAAGACATATTATCAATACAAAAAAGATAATCTTGTTAATTTTCAGATTATTAGTTTGGTTTATATTATATATTATATATATATATCCGCAAAAATTATTATTTTTTATAAGGAAAATTATGTAATATTATTTATTTTTTGATATTATAAAGTACGTTTTAATATATCTTTAGAAAAAAAATCAAAAAAAATATAATACATAGTAATAGTAAATATATGATTATATAAGAAGGAATGTATATAGAATGAGAGATGGAAGAGTTCATCGGATGTGACTGTAGATAGGAGTAGAGTATAATAGAGAGGTATGAGATGAGAGAAGAATGAGAGAGAGGAGAGAGAGAGAGAAGAGAGAGAGAGAAAGATAGGAGAAGATGAGAGAAGGTTTTGAGAGATTAGAGCTTGACGTGTGTCACAGTTTGAGTTAATAAAGAGGAAGTTAAACAAAGTCACAGAAAAAGAGATATTATGCGCAGTGGGTATTTTCTCTCAGGACACCCTACAGAGATCGTCAATCTTATCCAATGGAAACAACAAACCGCCACATGTAGGTGAGAGACTTTCCTTAAAGAATACATCTCACTAATACGTACGCAGCGAGAAGGAGTAAGAGCAAATCACTATCGAGAGGTAAGACGAGGTATGCTGAGCAGAAGAAAAAAGTCTGATTCACTTCCGGCTATCTGAGCAGATTTTCATACGAGAATTCTGGTTTTTTGGATGTGGGGGCGATGGGAGGGCCGAGTTGAATATCAACCAGAGAATATTAGTAGAATAGTTTTTAGTTAGGTCTCACAGACAAATTCACCTTGATGTTACTAAATATTAGTATATAACTAGTCCTTAAGGATGAGAGTCAATATAATGGGGCAGGTTAACAGGGATGAGACGTTAGAAGCGGCACTCGCGAAGGGATAATAAAATTTGGGAGGTGTTTGTAGATAAGAAGTTTGGAAGATTGGCTTTTAAAGAGGTAACTTCAGGAATTTTGAGGATCCCGCCCATGTGAGAAATCCCAACCAATCGACAAATAACCTAGGATACTAAGCTGAATATGATACGCATTGGGCAACGGAACTATATGCATAAAAGAAGGAGGAATTGATGTTGAAAGATAGAGCTTGGAGAACAAGACAACCATCGACCCAAACAGAGCTCTGCTGTCATTGAATAGAAGACTGAATAAAGTTATGAATATTGGGCTGAGTCTGATGTGAAGACATTGGTTGATGGAAAAAAAGTTAAGAGATAAAGTTGTTTGCGATATGAACAAGAACCTTGAGCCAGGGAACACACGGATATGAATCACAAAGGAGCAAGAGATCATCAAATCTTATTCCTCAGGGGAGAGCCAAAATGGACTACGCCTTATCACCGCAAAAACTAGCTGAGAGGCAATATAGATAAAATCTCGAGTAAGCTTAGAATGTTAAGATAGGAAGCGAATATTACAAAGGAAGCTATGCGTGTGAATTGAAGTCTAGAGAGGTTAAATCCGAGTATTGCTGATCTATCTCACCCGTTCACGAATAAAGTACTAGCTGATTACTTTTGTCTAGATATCGTTGTAAGTTCACCACAAGAGGAGGTCACATCTTCCACGTATTCTTCTCACAGCGTTATCAATTATAATCTAGTGGATCAGATCTCGAATGATGGATACGTCAAACTGTCTAGTGGTTTAAGCCCTCACTGAGTGATCTGGAGGCAAGAAGGGAATGTGACTCGACGAGCACAGATGGCTCACGCAGGTTAAATTGGAGACGCCATGCATATGACAAAATCTGTGTGTCCTGGGAAACTCGGTAATGTTTCTAGTATGGATAGATATACTTTAACAATGGGACAGAAAAAGGATTATAAAGATGCAGATAATGAAATTGTTACCTAGGCGGCGTTTTAATCTCAGGGCCTATGATCTGAAGGCCCGATTGAAATTGAGAGCGCCGCTTTAAGAAGCACATAAAAGAAAAAGTTTATTAATATTTAGACATAGAGGAATAGAGTCTAAATCCAGGATACACATTTAATAGTAGGGAAATGCAAGTCAGAGTCGATGTCCTTCCTGTAAGTTCAGAGTTATAACTCAAATAATCCATGCACGCCGATCAGATTAGGGTTTATAGATAGGGCATTGATAAATTGTAGAACAGAAAATTTGTTTGTTGCCTAAACGAGGAAATACTATTAAATTTTATTTAATTAAAGTAAAAATCAAAGATGAATTTAATAAAAATAATAATAATATATAAGTATATAAATAATGAATAAATATATAATAATAATAATAATAATGAAAAATAGATTAATAAATAATATAATAATAGAATAATAATGTAATAATATAATAATAATAATAATAATTAATAATTAATTAATGTATAATAATAAAATAATAGAATATATAATTAATAAATAATATCAAAAATAATAGAGAGAAGAATATAATTAAATTTAAATATATAATAATACGAATTAACTTTTAGTGACCTTGAAAGGTGTGTTGGAAGCGAAATGGTTAATATAAGAATATATCAATGACAGTTATAATAAGATGAATAAATAATATAAGAATACAAATAATAAATAATAAAAAATAACTAATATAGAAATTCTGTCAGCTTTTGTTTTAATATAAGTTTTTACTTAAATATCACGTCAACTTCCTAAATATTTTTGCTAAATCATGATTTTCATATTTATAATTGTGTAATTTAAATTCATAGCATCCTAAAAAAAATACAGTTGTGCGAAACGTCACAGAACAGGAGAGAGCATAATATATTCTTTCTATATCTAGTTAGTCTTGCTGGACGGTTTTGTCCGTAAAACCTCGGGACATTCGATCAGAGTTTCGATTCTGAATTCTAACATTTTGAATGAATTATATAATTATATCAAAGTAATTTAAATAAAAAATTAAAAAATTATAACCTACTATAATATACGATTTTAGATTTTAGTATGCCATATCATATTAGATATTTTTTGATTATATGAACTAAATTTCGTTACATTTATTGTTAAATATATATCGTGGGTTTGTAGATGGATGCTCCTAATGACAAATACTTACCTTATGCAGTTAAGAGGGTGTTCATGTATTATCTGAAGACTTCACAGTCATAGAGGAAGTGTAAAATAAGAATTTTGAAGTAAATGATAGGGGCAATGAAAGGATATTCGAGGGAGTGAGTGATTATGCCTCTGAAATTTATTTTTGTCGGTCAAATATATTCATTTGAACTTATATTACATTCGCATTAGTTAATTTTACTGGGTTTAAGCGGTGTCGTATGCCAGAATCGGTATTAATTCTAGTTAGTTTCGATGTAATATCCAACTTAGTACGATGAATTCGTATCTATCTATGTGGATTTTCGTGTACATTCTGAATTGTTAAATATAAAATAAACATTTTTTTTAAGTTATATCATATGAGGTGATTAAATATAATAAGCGTTTATAATCCCATAACTGCAATTGATAGGTTAAAATGCAGAATAAATTATGCCAATTTGACATATATTGTTAGGTTGAGAGTGATGACACTATAGATTTATTATCACTGTGATTTTACGTTGATTTTAAGCATGCGTAGTAGAATAGTGAATGTGTGTTAGCAGGTGAGTGTAGAAATAAATGCCGCGTAGGCATTTTTCCTCTCTATTGAAGTCTTTTGCTATGTTTAGACATATAGATTATATATAAAAATTAATGATGTTACTTTTTTTAGGTTCAGTAGTAGTAGATTATATCGGTGGTACCTTGTTACCATAAGTTATTTTATTGTATAGAGTTTGCTTGAATGGTGTGTTTGTTTTAGTCAAATATTGTCGGTAAAATTAAGTATCTTCACGGATATAAGTTGTGGGCCTATACAGTTGACTTCTAAAGCCCGAGGATTCTGATTGTAAATTCTTTGAATAGCTTAGTCACAATCGATATCATGAAAAATATATAGAATTCGCAGTAGAAGTACGAAGTCATATTTAGATAGTCACGAATGAAGTCATAACAAAAATCAACGGGTGAGCGAAAGACGGGAAATATACCTGAGAATATCATCATCAGTCAGTTTCAAAGATTTTAACACTCCCATGGCGAAGCTCAAAAATTGGAAAATTTTAGCTGAGGCTTATAACATAAAACATTCTAAAGAACCACAGCAATTAGACATAAAGTTCAAGCGTTCTGTCACTACAAATTAAAGTTATAATATTGATAAGCTAAATCTAAAATCTAATTTGTAATTTTAATTTTTTAAATTCTATGTATTATATAATTCATTCAAATGTTAAAATCGAAAACTCTTGAAAATGTGCGAGGATCTTACGGACGAACCGATGTCGAGTGAACTAATAAATATTACGAGAAAATCAATGCCTATTAGCTTGCATATAGTTCAAATACTATTGCTCATAGAACGTGAGGTATTAAGAAGAAATTAGAGGATGGAAACAATTGCAGAGGAGAAAGGGAGATGACTTTGAGAGGTGCAATATGTGGAAGTTTACGAACCGATAGATACTAAAGGGAATAAATATAAAAACTCAATGAATAATATAAAATAAGAAGTAAAATGACGAGGTATAATAATAATAATAAGTGAGAGTGAATATTTTGGTGTGTAGATAGATGAAAATATATTGAAGTGAGAGTGAGTATGAGGATAATAATAGATAAAATGATAATGAATAATAATGAATAATAATAAGTAATAAAATGTGAGATTAATATGATTACACTGAAAATTAAGAAATCAATAATCCACATAAGTAATAATAATAATAATATAGACTAATGAATGACAGAATTAATGAGTGCTGAAAATGCAAATGACAGAGTACACATTAGAATATAGAACATCGACCGTATGTATTCAAAATATGATCAACAGAGTAAAAACCATTAGTTTTCTCAATCGATTATATATTTAATGATAACACTGACAATGCCGAAGCTGCTCTGAAATAGATATTAGACGTAATATATAGAAAACACTTCTTGTTTCTCGATCAATGGGAAATAAATAACTTTCGGTTCCGGTGAATATGTAGAATCGTTAATTGGAAAAGATATGGGTTTACCACATTCAAAAGGTAAAAGCTTGACACAAGGTATAAGTAGAAAAAACACTAAAGGATTGTGGTAAACTTCGAGTGCGACACTTTCACAAATTTATGAAAGTAGTAAATGACACATTAGATTATATACATGAAAAAAAATCTTGTAAGAGCACAAAGATCATCATATGACAACCCTCACACCCACATTCAAAGCTCTCCCGCAACCTGAGCCAGTCACAAATAGGGAAAATGTAAATCATTCATGTCACGGTCATTTGAGCTGGGCTCGGATTATTTTGATAATAAAGAAAAAAAAAGCATAAAAAAAACAGAATTATAATAATAAAAAAAAAAAAAAAAAAAAAAAACACGTTAAAACATTATTATTATTAATACTCTCTATATATATATTATATATGACCATGTATATGGCAATTTTATATATATGTTTATGATTTTCCCATGATGTTTTACTTTAGAACTAAAGAATATAATTTATGATTTTTTTATCATTTATTTTTTTTATATATTTATTTTGAGATTTGATTTCTGATACATGGAAAAGTCCCGGATGAATAAAAAAATTTTGACACTTTTAGCAATTTATAAGTACTATCGCTTAGAACGTATTATGTACCATATAAACCGTTTATTACCATTAGATTACAAAAGAAAATCAAAATGATTAAAAAGCTAAATCTCAAAAAAATTAAAAGCAAATTCATTTGAATTATATTTTTAAAAAATATAAATAAATAAAATATTACTAAAATAAAAATAAACTCAAAAAATGACTACACCTGCACTTCATATATATAGTTAGATTAAAGTGCTGGATAAAACTTAACTCAACATTATTTCATCATAGATGCAATTACAAATTTATTTAAATATAATTTATTGTATTATTAAATTTTTATAATAAATTATATCTATATTTTACATGTATAACTAACAAAAAACAGATAATAAATACATACATATATATATATGGTATTTATTATTATTATTATTTGAGTATTATTCTTTTGTACTATTTATTATGAACGTGTTTATTATATAACATTCTTTCACTTTTGTTACTGACTTATAACAACTCACATACTTGCTCACTAAGGTATAGCTTCCATATATATTACACAGATACTAGATATTTCCTTATATATTTATAATATATATATATAATTTAATATATATAATATTTAATATATATATTATATATAGTATATATAATTTAAATTATAGATATATTAATATAATATTATAATACATATATAGTATATATATATATATTTATATTATATTATAATATATAAATTAATATTATATAATATATTATATATATATATATATATATATATTAATATATATTATAATAATATATATATATAATATATATATATTATATTAATATATATAATAATAATATATTATTAATATATATATATATATATTATATATATAATACATATATATATATATATGATTAATATAATATATATTATACTCATATATAATATATACTATATAATATATATATATATTATATATATATTTTAATTATATAGATATATATATATATATAATATAATTAATATATATATAAAAATATATATTAATATATATTATTAATATATATATATATATATATTAATTATATATAATATATATTATATTAATAATATTAATATATATATATAATATTATATATATAAAGTTATTTACTAATACCGTTCAAAATATATATTATATTATTTATACTACTATATTATACTATAAATAACATAATTGTAATAACGTCCCGGAAACTATATTGTAGAAACATCTACTAATTATATAGATATTCTCTATG
>JABUQX010027932.1:5000-27500 GCA_015478945.1 Trachelipus rathkii
TTTAATTTCAGCTTAGCCTAATTTAGTCTAGCCATGTTAAAGTGCCCCTTAGGGTAAAAATAAACAATGTTTTGCACATGGCTGGGCTACTAATGATTTTGTGTGCAATTAATTGCTTTGATTATGATAAATAGGCATAAAAGAATATTTAGTTACCGTTAGGTGAAACCTGACATAGGACTTTTTGCATGGAAATTATGAGTTAGGGACCTGAGTTGTCATTCTGACCTATTTCATATTATATCATATTTTAAATTAGCACTTACCATATGCAGTTTGCTTATAAATCATATTATAATGGATTATTTTGGAGTAACATTGCTGTTAAAGGAAAGTTTTATAAGATAAATTCGGCAGATAAGTATTTTGAAGTCCCGATTGGGCCTAATATAATATAGAATGAGTTTTGTTTACTGGTTGCTAGTATTGTAATTCGGAGAAGGCCATGTTGCTGGAAAGTGTCAAAATGCTAAAAGTGCTGAAGATGCTAAAGTTTCCAGATTTTTGACTAGGTCGAAATTAGAATTTATGATTTGAACTATAGGCCGAAGAAGAATTTAAAGATCATTTAGCTAATTTATAAATTACTTTTTATTTGTGGAATTATAATATTAATCTCTTGTTATTATAAAATTGCAGTATTTTCTATAAGGAATGGAAACACATCCTTGCCAGATCCCGGAATGCCACGTCAGTGACTTCTGGAATTTTCTGAAGACAACGCACTCACGAACGAATCAACATCTTTGTTTACAGAAGTTTTTACGTGGAAGAAGAGTCTTGTTTGTGATTTCAGCCTAGATAGTTCTTCTTGAATTGGCTCGTAATAGCCATTAGTTTATATAATAGTCTTGATTGTGATTTGGACCTAGATGGTTCTCCTTGAAATTTCTCATAGTAATCATAAGATTAAAATATTCTTGTTTGGTGATCTCGATTTTGAAGTTTTTTTGATACGCTTTTAGTAACCATAAGGTTATATTTTGTAAATAAGTTGAAACTTTGAAAAGCTTGATTAAAATTTGAAAGCTTTTATTATATTGTAAATAAAATACGTTTTGAAGTAACTTAAAAAATATTAATGCATTTGTTATGGTAATAATTTGCCCCGTATTAAAAAACTCTAAAGCAAATTATATGAATGGTATTTAACAGCAAACTTTACTTGTAAATATTAATTATAGTTCGTTAAAATAAGATATTTAGTTCGATATTGTACATAACTAATAAATATTTATGTTTTGAGTGATAAGTTTAATTCGTATTCTTGAATAAAAAAAAAAAACTTTTGAAAGTTGTATATTAAATATTTTAAAACTTTGAAGTGGTTTGAATTGATTCAACATTACATTTAAACTGACTTGTAAGTTGACTCGAGTTAAGGCTTGCAACTTTGGTTTTTTTTAGTAACAGTCATCTATAGGTGAATAGATCGATCTTTTAAGAACAAGAAAACTAATTGGTTCTAGAATCCAGATTCATAGTATAACTTCAAAAATTATAGATAAGACTCGACTTTTGGTAAACAACATATCTTTGAAGAGTTGTTGACATATTTGTAAATTTTGTCAAAAGAATTCATAATATTTACGAAGGAAATAAGAATTAATAGAAAACATAATTTATTAAAAGAATTCAAAATAAAAAAAAAAAAAAAAAAAAAAAAAAAAAAATAAATAAATAAATAATTTATATAAAGCTTATGAAAATAAAATAAAATATAAGCTATTATTAAAAATAAATAATCGTTAAAAGTTTATAAACTACAAGAAAAAATAAAATAATAAACTATTTATGAATTCAGCATAAACCAATACGAAGGAGAATAAAATAAATAAATTAAAAGTATGATTTAATAATAAATAATAATAGTAATAATAAATAATAATAATATAATAATAATAATAATAATACAATAATATTATAATAACAAGTATACTAGTCAGTAATACATCGTTCTACTATCAATTGTTTAAAATTTTTGCTAAAAAGTAAAATTGAAATCTAAAAGAAAAGAATAAAATAATAACATAAAAGAGATAAAAGTAATAAAAATAATAAAGAAGATAAGAATAAAAATAAAATAAATAAGGACAGGTTGGAATAATCGAATTAAAATACTGAGAATTAGAACAGTGCGAGCGATGCATGGCCATTATTAAAACGGAATAAAATAACGTAAATAAGAATTAAAAAACAAGAATAATTAAGGAATTAATAATAAAACGAAAACACAACGCAATACAATAAAAAATATTTTATTAACAAATAAATAAAAACACAACGTACAATAAACATTTGCAGTTTATACGTTTGTTCTATTTACAAATATTTCATTTGGAAGTATATATTTGGTAGAAAATTATTGCGCCATAATAGTACCTCATTAGGTACGCTACCCACAATATTAATTTTGGGATGCCATAACCATTTCGACTGGTTTATTTCCATCATCGATCTTTTCGTTGTCGTACGATTTATTTTGACTTTGAAAAAAAAAAGAAATTTTTTTTTTGGCAACTTTGGCGTTTTTGAATTTTTTTTGTGAATTGCTTCCATTGGCCCGTCTGGATCAGTTCTTTTGCAGGTTTAGTCCTGGTTTATCTGCCTTTCGTCCGATTTATTTGGAATTTTGAAATTTTTCGTTTTCGGCCTTGCCTGTTTGGTATATATATATATATATATACTTTTTATATATATATATGGGGGGTGTGATGCCCATTGTCTATTCTTTGACATTCATTCGTTTTGGCATTAGTTTAAAAGTTTAAGCACCCTGTAGGGTGACGATTTATTGTTAGTTACTTGATAGTTTAGCACCTTGAAAGGTGAACATTCCTTTTAGTTTAAGCACCTCGAAAGGTGAATATTTTTAGTTTAGCACCTCGAAAGGTGATCAGTCCTTGTCATTCGTTGTACATTTGGCACCTTGAAAGGTGACGTTTATTAAGTCTTCTGATTTTCCATCAAAGTTGAAATAAACTTGTTTTTAGTAAACTAAAGTTTTTGAAAGTTGTTGATTGTTGAGATCGATAAATAATAGTACCTATTAAGGTTTAGATGTCCTGTTTATAAATTAAAAGTGCCTTTTAAGGTTTCACATGTCCACGTTTGTAACAATTGACAGTACCTATTAAGGTTAAACGTCCATCTTTTTGAAAAAAAAATTTTTAGAGTACCTTTAAAGGTTTTTAATACCGTTGGATTTTAATAATTATTTACAGCCGCTTATACACTTTTGTAGTTTTTAGTACCTATTAAGTTTTTTTTTATAAATTTAAAGTACCTGGTAAAGTTTTAGTTACACATTTTTGTTGAGGAAAGATAAAACTTTTGAGGTTTTGACCATTACGTCCATCATTATAATATTTAGCAGCACCTATTAAGGTTGACAAATATGGCGCAGGGGGGTGTCCATAACAAGCTTGAAGTGGTGAAGATGGAAGAAGTAAAGAAGAAAGCGAGTGGTGGAGAGGAGATGACAACAGAAGTAAAGATAGAGTTTTGTGAATATTGCAAGAAAAGAGGACACCTTGAGAAAGATTGTTATACAAGAAAAGGTTCCTGCTTTAAATGTGGAAGAACGGGACATTTGAAGAAAGATTGTACTGGAGAAGAGAAAGAGACAGAAAATAGTAAAGAGGTTAATGAGGTTAAGCTAAACTGGTGTCTGTTTTGTAAAAGAGAGGGTCATCTAGAAGCCAAGTGTAATAAAAAGAACGGATGGTGCTTCAATTGTGGATCATCTAAACATCGAATATGGAAGTGTGAGGAAGAATTAAAAAGAAATCCTAAACCGGAACATCAAAAGAAAAACATAGTTTGTGGGTTTTGTAGGAGAATGGGACATACGGAGGATGTATGTTATCATAAATTTAAGCGTTGTTTTTACTGCCATAAAGAAGGCCATCATATTGGAAGCTGCCGATATAGAATCTATGACGAGAGACAGCAAGTAAAACAACGTTGTAAATACTGTAAAAAACAGAATCATGATGTAGAAAATTGTTTTTGGAGGTGGCATTGTTGTTTCTATTGTGGTAGACAAGGGCACCAGATTAGGGATTGTAAGATAAGAATGAGTGAAAAACGAAATAGAATGATGAGCCGCCGACGGGGAGAAGGGCAGAGAGATGAAAGTAAGCAAGCTACAAAAGTACAAGTGAACACTCTCGAAAGGAAAGTTGAGATAATTTGTTTTTATTGTGAAGAAAAACATGCTATGAAGAACTGTAAAGAGTTTCAGGATGTCATTGGGTTGTTAAAGAGAATGCTGGATTTAACAATGAAGGTTAACACCGGAGAAAGACAACAAGCTGATGAAATAGAAGCAGAAATTGAAGCAAAATTGGTGAGTGAAACTTTGAATGAAGATATAGAGATTAAAGTGGGCCAGAATCAAGAAAGGATGGTTAAGGAGGAAGGAAGCACTAACGATGTAACAACGGAATCAGCAGATACAGATACTGTATTGACAGAAGAAGTGAAACCAGTAACAGTCCCACCTGAAATAGGTTTTGACAAGCGATTTCAGTATTCTTTAAGAATAGATTATGAAGTTAATAAGAAGCATGAAGTTACTAAGAAACAAGAAGATAAGAACACAGCGGAAGAATTGGAGACAGAGATGAGAGGAGATGTTGACAAACAAGAATCAAAAGTGAACATCATTGAAGACCAGGTAAATGTACGAGTATCGGAGTTACCTACTGATCATGAGGAAAAGGAACCTGTTGTTAAAAACCCAGAAATAAAAAAGGACATGATCTTTGAAGCTGAAATTGGATCAGAAGGAACCTTGGATAATAAAGAACCGGAGAAAATCCCAGAAATAAAAACTAACATGATTTTTGGAGCTGAAATTGAATCAGAAGCAACCTTGGATGCTAAAGAACCGGAGAAAAGGAATAATAATTTAAGTTGTATGTGTTGTGGTGGAAGTCATCTAATGATGAACTGTGCGAAATTAGTAGCCTGGAAGAACGGAGAAGTTGAAATCTCTGCAGAATTAGAACAAATGTTCTGGAACATAGCAAATAGCACAGATAAGATAGAGGATTCTGAAAATATAATCATAGATGAAGATGATGTTTTTGAGGATGCCCTTGGGACTGATGAATCGTTAGGACCTGAACAGGTTAACAATTCCAAAACCGAGTTAATCGATCCCACAAAGAAAGTAGAAGAAAAAAGACAGTTATTGACCGTGGAGGAGGAGAAGTTGGGCGAGTCTGAAATAACAGCAGAAGCTATGGAAATAATAAAGGATCATGGAAATTATAAGACCTACAAGATTGGAGATTGGGTGAAGAAGGAATGTGTTGAAGTTGGAGTCACTAAAAATGAAAGTGAAAAAGAATATGATGGGCCATATCAAATCATAAAGGCTCACCCATTAAGATTATTTTACCATGTAAAAAACAAGAGAAGTGGACATATTTATCCGAATGTCCACCATTATCATTTGAAGAAGTGGGATGGAGAAGTTTTGGATGAAGAAACATCAATCGTTGAAAAAGAAGATCCGAAGAAAATAACTACGAAAGAACCAGAAAGTCAGTCTAAAGAAGGATGCTTGATAGAAAAGAACCAGGCCATTAGTGCTGAAGAAACCCAAAGGTTATTTAAAGAATATATGGTATGGGAAGTGAGTCAGTTGAGAGAGCATGGTTACTCACCAGAGATCAAACAGTAAAATAGAACTCCCTGTGATATCTGAAGAAGAAGAAAAGGAATTACAAGACAGATTGCGGCGATTAAGAGAGATTGGCGAAGATGGAGAGAAAGAAAGTGTGGAGGGGGAAGATAGAGTGAATAATCAGAAACAGACAGACACCAAAGTAGAAACACAGAAGAAGAATGTTGAGAAGAATCAAACTATACTTGATAGT
Organism: Trachelipus rathkii; assembly: GCA_015478945.1. Classification (NCBI taxonomy): domain Eukaryota; kingdom Metazoa; phylum Arthropoda; class Malacostraca; order Isopoda; family Trachelipodidae; genus Trachelipus; species Trachelipus rathkii. Next base: position 10,892 of record JABUQX010027932.1, read on the forward strand.
GTGAAGCGGAAAAATAATCAAAGTCAGCCTCAGGAACAGAGAAGAAAGAATAAGAGAACAAACAAGCAAAAAATGTGTAATGTATCAAGTTATAGTTGTCATCAACAGGAGAAACTTCAAGACCAGAAAATGCAGAGCATTATAAATATACTAACAAGGGAAGAATCTGCAAATAAAAAAAGTGTAACAATTGCTGAAGGTGTGAAGTCCTCGTCCCGTGTGGAGAAAAGATCAAACGTGAGTAAAATTACAAAAGAAGTACATGTTTCACGGATGACCAGTGGAACAGGAAAATTGGAAGATCCCCGTAGAGGATTTGAAGTGGGAGATTTAGTTGCCAAGAAAGTGGTCTTAACGCATGGTTACGAGTTAACAGATCCTGGAAATGAATATTATGGCCCATATAAAGTCATTCGGAAATGTGAATCTAATGCGTTTTACGACATTGAACATCAGTCTTGGGGGACTACGTTGGAAAACGTACATTACTCGCTTTTGAAGAAAGGTTTTATGAAAGAACAAGAAAATAAGTGAAAATGTGTCATAATTTTAACAGTGTCCAATAGGACAACAACATGATAAAAATGAGTGATTTGTGATAATTTTGTTTAAGATGAAGAAATAGATTCTAGAAAGAAAATTAATGATATTCTGACACATGAATAATATTAGATGGAAGAAAATAAAAAATGGAGTTATATGATTGAAACACAGAGTTAGTTGGGAGAATTTTGAAGATTTGGAGTGTAAGAATATTTGATGAACAATGTAATAACCATCATTAATGGGAGATGAAATAGAAGAATTTTGATTATGACATGATATAGAGTCCAGTAGGAAGGTAAAATTGAAGACTAATATGAGGATAACAAGAAAAAGAATATGGGAGTTTAAGGAGTTCGAAGTGGTGATAGGAGTTGAAGTATTTTGGAGATTGGTGGATGTATAAGTTGATTAATGTATTTTTTTATTTTCAGACATATTATATAATGTGGGGAGACGAATTTGTAGTCATAGCAGGGGATAGTCGTATCCAATCTCTTGCCCAAGTGTCAAGACATGAACGGCCAGAAAAGTTAATCAGATTTCAAGCAAATGGAGCCACTTACCTGGAATTGATCGAGAAAATGGATAACATCTTAGAAGAAAATTTTCAAACAGGAAGTGAGCTGATAAGAGTATTAGTGATGGTGGGACTCCATTGTGAGTTTACCAAATTGGTTAATTGGAGAAATACCGGGATTAAGTTAATGGTTCCCAATAGGGAAATGGAAATTGAAGTTATAGTTATTACAATCTTGGATAAACTACAGATCTGGAAGAGGAAATATCCGTACTGTCACATCGTCATCACAGTGCCTTTTATCCCTCACTTTGATAGATTTAATACCGCCAGGCTCAAGAAAACTTTGAACATTGCACAGATGAATCAAGTATACTCTTATCGAGTCAGTTGTGGCTTTGTGCGTGAAATGAGACAATTATTAACAGCTTTTTTCGAGTGTTGGGACAAATTTATGGAGATTAGACCCTTGGCTTTGGGACGCATGGATAATTTTTTGCAACACAAACGAGAGCGTCAAAATAGACCAAGAGTATCTTATGCTGGCCCCCTACTGGATGGAGTGCATTTCCAACGACAAACTAATGTTTACTTCTGGCGTTTACTTGCAAGCCATTGTAAATATATTAAAAGAATTAATGAAAAGGGAGACCAGCCGATTCCGGAAAAGGAACTCCTCAAGAAATCAGAGCGAGATTTGCGACATCAATTAGAAGAGAAAAAGAGTCGATTGGCGGCTGAAAGACAACAACGACGCAGGGAACAGATGAAAGCCAACCAAAAGAGAGCTACTGAGAGAAAGAGGAATCAAGATAGACATAGATACAGCAATAGAAGACCTATGAAGAACTATGTTAGAATGGAAGGAGGCAGTGACGATGGTGTGCGGAGACGACAAAAGGAAAGATTTCATCAAGCTGAGCAGAAAGATGTACCCCACGGATCAAAGATACAGGAGATTTTACCGAGAAGGTTGAACAGGAATCAATTGGAATATAGCAATCCTCGTGCTGGTGAGCATTTAATGGAGGTCACGACTCAGTTTACGCGTACCACCAGACATTTTAAAAGGATCTAAGATTACTACTGTTTATCGCTTTGTTTCTCCTTCCTATATCCTGTGTAAGTCTTAAAGAGGGAGGTGTCGTAGTTGGCCCTCTCCATCTCTTAATTGGTGAGTATATTTTCAATTTTGGTATACCTTAATATCTCTTATTTATTTTCAGCTTAGCCTAATTTGGTCTAGCCTATGTTAAAGTGCCCAGTAGGGTAAAAATATACAATGTTTTGCACATGGCTGGGCTATTATTGCTTTTGTGTGCAATTAATTGCTTTGATTATGATAAATAGGCATAAAAGAATATTTAGTTACCTTTAGGTGAAGCCTGACATAGGGCTTGTTGATTTGATAAAGATAGTTTATGGACCTAAGTTTTTGTTTCCTTTCGACCTATGTCATATTATACTCATATTAAGTTTGAACTTACCATATGCAGTCTAATTAAAATTCTATTATGCTATGTTTGTTTTAGAGTAACATTTGAGTTAGTTGATAAATTCGGCAATTGGCGTATTTTTGAAATCACGATTGGGCCTAGAATGATACTATAAAATAAGTTTTGTTACAAGTTTGCTAGTAGAGTAATTCGAGAAGGCATGTTGCCTGGAAAGTGCTCAAAATGCCTAAGATGCTAAAATGCTAAAGTTTCAGATTTTTGACTTAGATCGGAAATAGGAAGTTTATGTGGTGTATCAAAGGCCAAAGAAGTATGGGATGATATTTTTGCTAATTTATAAATTCTTTTATTTGTGGAATTATAGATATTTAATCTCTTTATTCATTATAAAATTGCAGTATTTTCTATAAGATTCATTAGCTATAGCTAATTAGTGTTACGTCATTGACTTCTGTAATTTTCTGAAGCAACGCACTCACGAACGAATCAACATCTTTGTTTACAGAAGTTTTTACGTGGAAGAAGAGTCTTGATTGGGTTTTCGTCTTGAATAGTTCTCTTGATATTGCTCGTAATAGCCATAAGTTATATAAGAGTCTTGTTGGTGATTTCAGTCTAGATAGTTCTCCTTAAAGTTACTTGTAGTAATCATAAGATTATAAGAGTCTTGTTTGTGATTTCATCCTGAATAGTTCATTTTTGAGTTGGCTCGTAATAGCCCTAAGTTTATATAAAAGTTTTGATTTACTCGTAGTAACCATAAGGTTATATTTTTGTATATAAGTTTAAAACTTTAAAAAGTTGTTAAAATTCGAAAGCCTTTATATGTTATATAAATTAAAGTTGATAATAGTTGTAAATATTACGTATAGATTATGAAAACATTTAACTTTCCTTTGTGTAAATAAATAATAAACATTACTTTTGATTGATAAATTTAACTCGTATTATTGATTAAAAATAAGAAATTTTTGACTTGTTGTATATTAAATATTTTAAAACTTTGGAATTGTTTGACTCGACTCGAAATTGAATTGACGTTGAAATATAAGTTGACTCGAGTTAAAAGTTGTGGCTTTGTTTATGTTAGTAACAGTCATCTATAGGTGAATAAATCGATCTTTTTAGAACAAGCAACTAATTATTTCTAGAATCAAGATTTATAGCATAACACTTCAAAATTTCAGCTTGCCTCGACTTTGGTAAAATTATATCCTGGATGATTTATCTTTGAAGAGTTGTTTAAAGCTATTTTGGAAATACCATCAAAAGAAACCAGAATAGAATTTCCTCAGAATATTTACGAGGAAATAAAAATGAATTGAAGACATCATTTATTAAAATAAATCGAAATAAGATAAAGAAAATAAAGAACGTAATAAAAATAAATAAAAAATAAATAAATAAATAAATCGAAATAAAATAAATAAAATAAAGAACGTAATAATATATAAGGCTTACGAAAATAAAATAAAATATAAGTTATTCTAAAATAATATAAATAATGCGTTAAAAAGTTTATTATAAAACAAGAAAATAAATAATAAAATATTTAATGTTCAGCTAATCATTGAAAGAGAATAAAATAAATAAATTAAAAGGCGATTTAAATATAAAACAACGGAGAAGAAAGAATATTTTATTCATGATACTAAAATATACTATAACAACCATTATATTTCAGGTACAAGATCGTCGACCTGTTCAAGGATAGTCCGTAAAGCTGATAACCCACATTGATCTAAAAAAGAAAAAAAAAAAAAAAAAAAAAAATAAAATAAAAAATATATAATAAATAAAATAAGAATAAATAAAATAAATAAAATAAATGAGTTCGAGAGCATGCGTTGCCACTGAGTATATTAATATTAACGTTGGAGCATAAGCTTGGCCACATAATTGATATATATATCAAGGTAAGCAGATAACTAGAGGCAGAATAAAAACCAGGAACAACATCTTTTATTAATAAATATAAATACTATTAAGGCCCAAGAACGATAATAATACTTAAATAAATTTAAATAAGAAAATATAAAATAAAATGCAATAAGGACTGTGTTAAGTTCATGATCAATAGAATATAGAAACAAAAGTGCCAACACATCGAAAATTGGAAACGAAGAATACATTCAAATTATTTGTTGAAGTCTTTTTTACAAATTGACGCACATTATCACGTGCAAGTCCGCTAATTTCCTAGCGACTCCGCACCTCCGCTAGCCCGCACCCTATTCTGGTAGTCGCTCGGAGCGGACTAGCGGACTAACGGACTAAAGAGCGGAAGTGCACCTCTGATATATACTATATATATATATAGGGTTGGGATTAAAAAAAAAATGTGTTCGTTTTTTTAAAAAAAAGACGTATTTTTTTTTTAAAAAAAATTTTTTTTTTTTTTTTTTTTTTTTTTTAAATTACTTTTTTTATGTTTTTTATGTATATTTTATGTTTTTAAGCATTAATGTGTTAATACAATATGTTTAAAGAGGTATGCAATATATAAAGTAGAGTTTAATACTATTTTTATTAGTGCTCTTAGGGCAGTGGTTCCATCTTTTTCTAGTGCTGCACACCCCCAAAAATAAAAATAGTTCTATCACCCTTATCCTTTCACAATATAGCCTATATATATAGTGCCGTTACACAAAAAAAAACCAAGCCCATTTGTTACATAAAAACAACCTATTGTGTATTCGTAATATGAGTTCTAGAGCGAAAAAATTTGGTGCCCCTATTAATTCGCATCTAGATGAGTGAAAATAATTGTTTATCATGGTTCGAAAGATTTTGTTCTTAGTTTTGTCATTTGTATCAATGAGGAAAAACCTTACAACTTCATGTTAATGAGCAGCACTTTTGAGACGTTTCCAGCATTCCCTGCATTAAGAAATTTATAAATTAGTATGATATTGGAATTTCATTCCTGTTGACCCATCCTGATCTCAAATTCCACACCAATTTCAATGAATTTATGTAGCCTCCCCCCCGCCGGACACTGATTGAGGCTCTAAAAAAAACCCACTTGCAAAGAAAAAAAAACAATTCCAAATTAAATTGAAAATGTGATGTATATGCCCTATAACTCCTATCAACCTGCTGTATAGGTTGTTTTTTTCCTTCTATCAGTGTGGGGTCCGAAAACCCCCCAGAAAAAAAATGTAACATAAAAAAACCCCATTGGTACAAAAAAAAAAAAATGAGTTTTTTATCAGGGTGCTAGAAAATAAATTAAATTTTTTTTTTTAATAAGTGTATCATTAAAATCAGGTGAGTAATTGCAAAAGCTAAAAAAACTTCAAATTTAAAATAATCTAAATAACTAGATTTTTTTGATTTTTCTCAAAAAATTTTAAAATCTTTAATTTTGATTTATAAGTCTGTTACGAAAAATAAAAAAAATAATTTGTAAAAATTTTAATCACCTACTCTTTGATAGTACAGGTTTTAAGCTATGTATCCCCATATATAAATGCATATTGATAGCCACTTTTCATTAAAAATTATTTAACAGGTTGTCAAATCCACAATTTCAGATTTCCCAATTCAATTTCCCACCCCACCCCTCACCATTGACTGGCGGTGGGCCAATTGACCAGTAACCACGGAACAAAGTCGGAGACTCGGAAGACCCATATAACCTAACCCGACAAGAGCAAAAACTAAAAAGTACTAAAAATTGCTAAGGTGCCGATTTAACAAAAAATTAGCTAAATCTGGCAATACAGCTAATTATCGAAGACGCCTTTACTACTAACACGTTAGGAAGCTCATTTCAGCTACTGAAAATGAAAATGATAAAATTTATATATATTATTTTTACGGTTTCTGAAATTGGCCCCAAAAATTTTTCTTTTCCTTTTTTTTTCTAAAACTTTAAATAATATTTACTCTTTTAATTTTTTAATTTCTTTAAAAATTTAAAGATTGCCAAATGACCTAATTTATTATATCTAGAACTTATTTCTGTAAGTGTTATAGTAGTTTTCAAGTTACAGTTACTTAAAACAAAAAAAGGCAGATTTTTTCTGAATTGCCTTGGTTGACGGTATCTTTAATTTCATATTAAATTTTATTATTTTTTTTTTTTTACATTATTTTTTCATAATATTTTCCATAAAATATGCTTAAAAATTATTATTATTAATATGATGACATATTTTCACTCTAAGAAGGGTTTTTAGAAGTGAGGTTTTTTTTTCGTTACATTGTTTTTTTTTTTTGTTAAAATTTTTTTTTTTTTTTTTTTTTTTGATCTAAATAATTATTAAAACGTATTAAGCAAACAAATAAATTTTACCGGTAGTAAACTAGCCTATGGCACAATCCATTATTTGAACATTACTATAAATTTATAATACGTAAACGATTTTATAATTTGCAGGCAAAAATCTGAAAAAAAATGTTTTTTTTTTGTGTAACAGCACTATATATATATATATATTATATATATATATTTTTTTTTTTTAAAAAAAAATATATTTTTTTTTATATATATATATATATATATATTATATATATATATAATAATATATTATATATATAATAATTATATATATATATATATTTATAAATAAATGGTATTTTTAAAAGAAATTATTTTTTATTATTACTTTATTTTTATAATTTATTTTAATTATTTTTTTATAATTCAAAATTTGTTTACAAATTTTTTTTTTTTAATATTCGTAAATGTAAATTTGGCCTGAAATAATTGAAATGTTTGGTATCGTTAAAAATTAATCGATTATTTGAAAAATATTAATGCAATCGATATATAAAAAATTGGAACAAATCATTGATAGCGATATCCCTTAAAAAAAAATGAGAAAATTAGCTGTTTAAATTTTGAATTTTTATTTTTTTTTATTTTTCTTTAAAATATATGCGTAAAATACACGAAAATTCATAAAAAAAAAAAACTTCAAATAATTTTTTAAAACAATTTTTGTAATTGAATGTTATAAGTTTTAATATACTTATTTATGTGAACTCAAGTCAGTAATAACTAAACAATTACCTAAAAAGATAGTAAGAAGCCACATGGGCCTATCAAGACTGCCACAGTTAAGCCAGCAGAACCAATCACCAAACAACATTCTCATGCAAATCCACAAAGCACCTAGGGCTTGTCAATCACTATATACACGTACAACTCAAAATCTAAATACATGTTTCATGCAACTCACAAATACCCCTAGGGTTGTCAGCTTATTTATACATAAAGTCTACAACTAAAATAAAAAAACAAAACTATATCTAAAGTATATATATACATGCTAATCTATTACGAGCTTTGAATAACTTTATAAGTAATATGCAATTAACTTAATAACTACAGTAACTAAGAAACCCAGCAATTTGGCTTAGTCAAAATATACTTTGATAACCCAAACTAATCCTTTACTATCCAGCTTCCCTTCTTATATATTTATACAGTACGGTTTTGGAACATGTTCAAACATTAAAATTTAACTAATCCTATTACTGAAAGAATGCTTTCTTATATAGATGGCATGCCTTCTTCGTAATTTTCTTATTATGCCCATTCATCCATGTTTTTAATATAAAAAATTTATTGGTCTGTATTAATCAATAGATGTAAATATTTTGTAGACTTGTTATTCATGTCCCCTCTGAGAAACCCTTTCTACAGAAAACATTCCTAACTCTTCAAGCCTCTCTCATAGCTTCTTACCTCTCACCCAGAAATTATCCTGTGGCCTCTATGTGGCACTCTCTCCTAGCATAGCTCATCTAAGTCTTTCTTTAAATAAGGGCCAAACTTATGCACAATACTGTAATACTGGCCTAAACTAATTATTATATAGTTTACTTATTAACTTCCTTGCTCTTGTATGCAACATTGCGATTTATTATGTCCAGCATCTTAATAGTTATTTCTTGCTTCCAAATATTGATTAGCTACACTTTCAAAATTACTGCTTATAATCACCCTGAAATCTTTTTCCCCTTGGTCACGACTCAAGCCAATCCCATTCATTTCGTACCTAAAACTTTTGAGTAACCTAGTGAAGAACCTTACATTTTTTACTATAAAAATTCATTTGCCATTATCCACCACAAAGATGTTATCAAGATCATCTTGAAATCTTTTATACATCCTTCACTATTCTAACTGAAGGTGGCCCATTGTATCCATCTGCAAAGTTGAAACCTTGCATTAAGTCCTGGTCTAAAATCATTTATATATATATATATGAGGAACAAAAGTGGCCCCAGCACTGAACCCTGTGGAACACCACTTCACTATTTCCCATGATGACTTATTTACAACATTTTGTTTACCATTTTTTCTGTTCCACAACAACTTTTTAATCAACCATGTACCACTCCATCTATACCATTGCAATAACTTCTTCATCAGCCTTCTGTGGGGAACCTAAATATAATAATATCAACTGGATTCTCCTTGGTCAATGACTCAGTCAATGTATTCCATAAATTCTAAAAGGTTGTCTGACATGACCTAAACTTTCTGAAACGTGCTGGAGTCATACAATACTTGTTATCTTCTAATAACCTATTTCTCTATATAACCTTTCAGTAACTTTTTCCAGAACCTTTACAACCAGAGATGTTAAGCTAACTGGTCTATAATTTCTCAAATCTTCCTTACTACCTTTCTTATAAAGGCACAACATATGCTGTTTTCCAGTCATCTGGTACCTCACCAAATGTTATAGATCGCTTAAAAATCAAATACAGTGCTTTGAAATGCTGGTACTACCTCCTTCAGAATTTCTACCATATATACCATCAGGGCCTGCAAATTTACTTGGATCAATAGATATAGTAAACGTTATTATCTTTTACGTCAATTCAAATTCTGTAAGTCTATTTTTTACATGCATACAAGAACTATGTTTCCAAACAATTATCTAATCTTTACTCAGTAAACACTGAAGCAAAATAAGCATTGAAAATGTTGACCAACTCCTTATCTGAACTCACTAAATTTTCATCAATTTTAATCAGGGATGGCACGGAAAAAATCAATTGATTTTTTCACTTGATTTTTTGCTCCAAAAAATTCATGATTTTTTGCTGTTTTGATTTTTTGCTTTTTTCAAATATATATATTTTTAATTTTTTGTTATTTTAAAGTTATTTAGATTTCAATCGAAATAAAAAATTATAATAATAAATATCACTGGCAAAGCTAACTCCTGTTACAAATTTCTACACTATAAAAATGTTAACAAAATATCATGTTTTTCAAACATGTTTCTTTAATTTCTGATGTAATATTCCATCAATATTACAAATAACACATTTTAATGTTGCTCTTTCATTTTGTCATAGTCTATAGGGCCAATTTTAAGGTTTTGAACTCAGAGCTAGGACCTGGTTAAAAATTTACTATATCAAATTAAAAAAAGTTTGTTTTACAAATTATATTTTCACCTGACATCACGAATCTCAAAAAATCCAAAAAATCCCCAACCCTGATTTTTAAATGGACTAATTGCCCTATTTCTTACTTTTAAATTTTATAAAGCTAAAAAACTTCTTCAGGTCCTTATACTATTCCTTGCTAAATTAAGTTCTGTCTCTCTCTTTCCCTTTCTTATTGATTTTCTTTTATTTTTTTAAAAAAAATGATTTTTTGATTTATTTGAGTTTTTTGATTTTTTTTAGGCACAAATTGCCTCTTTAATTATTGATTCTTGATAAAATTAGTATAAATAGAGATCAATTACCTACCTAATTAATAAGTTTATTAAATATAATTATTTATTTAGATGTAAATTATTTAAGTATTTAAATTTAGCATATACTATATTATATATATTATATATATTATTTATATATATATATATATTATATATAATATATATATATATTATATATATATTTATATATATATATATATTAAATATATATATATATTATATATATATATATAATATATATATATATATATATAATATATATATATATATATATATTATATATATATATCTATAATTAATATATATATATATATATATATATATATATAATATATAATTATCTGTAAAATGGTACAAAAACGGTCACAGATGGGAAAACCGGTCACTTTTTAATATTCACAATATTTTGTAAATAAGACATTTTTTCAATTGGAGAAAGGTTTTTTTTAGTAGTAAATCAGAATATATTTTTAACCATACAGTATATAAAAATTGGGGTAAATAACTTACACCTACAAGTCAAAAAATTTCCCCACATTTTTGAAAAATTTTTTTTTTTAAATTTTAAAACAAATTTTAAAGACCTGGTGAATATCGTAGAATTAAGATAATCAGAATTTCGATTTAGATGCATATTGGGAAGTATATTTTTTAACATTTTCCATGTAAAAAATTTAAAATATTAAGCTTATTTTTAAAGTTATTTTTTCGATTTCAGGGTAAAACCGGCGGGAAAAACTTATATAAAAATGTAAATTTTTTTTTAGTTTTTAATAATATTTTATTTTAATTTTTATGTATGGTAGACTTATAAGACTATGTTTTCTATACCTATTTTTTCTTTTACTAGTGTAAAGGATAAAAAAAAATTCAAATCTCAAAGTAATACTTGTAATATAAAGTGCCCCTATTTTGTTTAAAAGTGCAATATATTTAATTATTATATTATTATTATTATTTTTATTATTATTATTATTATCTATTATTATTATTATTAAAAATTTATTAAAATTGATTGTCAATTTAAGTTGATAATAATCGTTAAAAAAAATTTTGGCAAAAAGTTCACGTGAAATGTGCTACTCATAAATAAAGTGCCTATTTTGTTACAAAGTTGAAATATTATTAATTATTATTAGAATTATTAAAATTTGATTGTCATCAGCTAATCTCTTTTTCATGAAATTTTAACACAATAGAAAAGAATGAAAATAAACATTTAAAAGTTTTTGTAAACAATAATCAATTTTTTCCAAATGTTAATAACTTTTTTTTAACTTGGAAACCGTGTTTTTTATATCCAAATTATTCTATTAGCATTTTATAAACTCTATTTAAACATTGGAAATTATAAATAAATAACCCACATTTCGAGCACATACAAGGGATCTTTACTGACCGGTTTTCCCCCAAATCAAATTTTTGAAAATGGAACTTTTCAAGAATTTTTAAGATTTGACGTAAATCAATTTTTAGTACTTTCATTATCTATCAACATTAAGGAAACTCAAAATGTGAGAAAAAAACTATTGAATAAGATGTACTTCCAAAAAAAAAAATTAATTACTCGTTAAAAAAAACAAAAAAAAAAAAAAAAAAAAACGATTTTTGACAAGTTTTCTCCCATTTTAGGGTATATATATATCATAATGAAAGTCAAGACCAATGTTGGGGTAAACATAGTTTATTAGAATGTTTCTAATCATACACAGTTCATCAAAAGGAAAAAATGAAATTAACACTGAACCATTTGACAAATGAGAAAACAAAATTAATTATAAAAACAACGCACGACCCCCATGAGACATACCCCAAATAAATGTAGGAAATATTAATTTAGTGGATAAAAAGAACTAAATTTAAAAAAAAGAAGTATCAAAAGAAATTGCCAGTTGATTGATTGTAAAATATATAAAACTGATCTATAGCAATAGTGCAATGAAATAATTAAAATAGAAAAATAAACTTAGATGAAAAGAAAAGATGGAACACACACACATATTATACAATAATAAAATGTGAAGATGACAATAATGATAAAAAGGGGGTATAAATAATAATAGAGAAACAATGACAAAATAAAAAAATTAATGACAAATTACCTGTCGATATACACAACAAAAACGGTTAATGAAAAAAAAAAAAATTAAATATTTTTAGTTTTGTCATTTTGGTCATTGTTTTTGTCTCATCATAATTTGTCATTTCGGAATGTCATCATTTATTTTATATTTTGTATTTTTTTTGTTTTTTTTTGTTCATTACTTATACTCCCTTTTTTTTATATTATAGTCATCTTCATGTTTTATCATTTTATTATTGTTTCTTTTATATCCCTCTGTTTTTTTCATTTGTTTTAATTAATAGCATTGTCCATTGATATATCCATTTTATATTTTTTATAGACCAACTAGCCATTTCTCTTGAGATATTTTTTTTAGTCAATTCTTTTCGTATACTGCCATTAATCTTTACTCATTATTTTGGGGTATCGTCTCATTATTTTTTTAATAGTTTTATATTAAATTTTATCTTTCATTTTAAAATTTCAATGCTAATTTTTTGTTTTTATTATTCTTAGCTGATGATGAATCATGTATGATTCAAAACAACCTAATAAAGTATGTTTATCCCAGCAATTGGTCTTGACTTTCATCATTAAAAGGTCTTCCTTAAAATAATCATTTTAAGTATTTATATATATATATATATATATATATTATATATATATATATATTATATATATATATATATATATATATATATATATATTATATATATATATATAGGGATGTGCCGAATAGTAAAAAAAACCAAATACCGAATACCGAATATTCGGCTAAAAGGTATTCGCCGAATACCGAATATTCGGCCGAAAAATCACTCTTCGCTATTCGGCGAATAGTTATTTCAAAAGTTCGGCCATCCATTTAGGGAAAAATAAAGAACACTTACACTGGTCAACACAAAAAAGGGTGAAATTTTTCTTGGATGGACTTTCGTAGCAGATATATAGTAATTTGCCTTTTTTTGTGATTTCCAATATATATCTCTCGGATTGCTGTATCACATCCGTTTTTCGTGCAATCATGGACTCCCTGTTTTTGCATTTCCCTAGGAAGACAAATTCATGCTTGCGCACTACCGTAGGCTGTATAGACGTTATCTTCCGCATATATATCTACAGTACAGCAAGTTTACTGCGGTCGATATTCGGGAAGCATCTGGTAACTTTAGTACGTTTACATGTATGGATGCCAATGACTGGATGATGTCTATCATCCAATTGAAATACAGTCGGATGTCCGTCATTGTTCACCCAGGGTGAACTCGATCTTGTATGAGAGTTGTATTGCCGAAGTTGTCCTGTGCATTGCTTCGTGGTTGCCATGAAAAATGACTACTGAACCATGGCACAAGAGTAACTTTTATCGTACAGAGAAGCCAGAGCGCGGAGGCTCTTTACAGTCAAGAAATGTAACTTGTGTATTGGCAGTGAAGTTGCAGGCCTACCACTCGCTATGGGACTCCCAGCATACATTGCAGGTGAGTGGCGACTGTTTATTGACACTTCCAAGAGCAATTTAAAGTGTGTGTTGTTCAACAACGGCAACAGGTATGCTTCGGTTCCAGTAGGGTACTCGAAACGGATGATAGAGGAGTATGCAAAATCAAGACAGTTTTTGGACGAGCTACATATATCAGGTACATGGCTGGTAAATATGCGCGACCTTCAAAACTGGTACATTTTGCTCGGTCATCAAGCAGCAGGTTTCACCAAATATCCCTGCTCCCTGTGCTATTGGACAGCGGGCGGCAAAGGATCACTGAACAAAAGAGAATGGCCACCGAGGGGAAACCTTGACGCCAGGTGAACAGGAACATCGTACGCGAACCACTTGTACAGAGAGAAACATCATCTTACCATAATTTAAATAAACTTGGTTTGACTGAAAAGTGGGTGAAGGGCCTGGACCATGATGGTGAATGCTTCCGCTATATATGCTCAACGTTTTCCTGATCTGAGTGAACGAGAAGCAAAAAAGCGGGGGGATATTTTTTTTTTGATGGCCAAAATACGACACTCTCGTGATGCTGCCTTGTTACAAAGTGTTCGAGGGCAAGAGCGGGAATGCTTTGTTCAGATGTAGCACAGAATTTCTGGAACAGGAAAGCCGGAGCAACCACTAACATTAACTACAGGAACTGCCTAGACAGTTTTCCATTCTCATAGAATGTAGAATGGAGTATAAAGTTTGCACTACTTCAACATTCTCACCTAAGAAAATTTCCCGATAACCTAGGCGATGTTAGTGATTAGCAGGGTGAACGCTTCCATTCAAGATCTAAAGCTCATGGAAGGACGTTACCAGGGCTAGTGGGATTTAATATGATGGCCGACTATTGCTGGAGCTTGATGAGGGATATTCCAGACGCTAATGCACAGTAGATCGTCTACGAAGAGAAAGTAACTTACCATCGTGGTACAATGTTTTTAACATTAACTAACACCCATTTCTCTTCTAAACATTCACTGTTGGTCCATATTACTCTTTAATTCATAGTTTGTATTATAGTTTAAATATATCTATCAAAAGACATGTATCATATCATCCGATATCTTCTCTCCTTATACTATATATATATTATATATATATTATATATATATATATATATTATATATAATCATATATATATAAATATATATATATATAATATATTATATATATATATTATATATATATATATATGATATAAGAGGTGACCTAAGACATACCTATTTAATGGTTAAATTTAGAATTAAGTTTTGGTATCGGTGAAATTCTTATTTAATTTTAAGGAAAAATATTCCAATGAATAAAAAAATGG
This sequence comes from Trachelipus rathkii, assembly GCA_015478945.1. Classification (NCBI taxonomy): domain Eukaryota; kingdom Metazoa; phylum Arthropoda; class Malacostraca; order Isopoda; family Trachelipodidae; genus Trachelipus; species Trachelipus rathkii. The sequence continues at coordinate 25,978 of JABUQX010027932.1, forward strand.
TATACTTAATTTTAAGGAACAATATTCCAATGAGTTGGAATAAAATGAAACTTGTAGTCTTAAGGCAATTTATTATTTAAAATAAAGTCAACCATGATGATTCTTGTCTATGATGCTCAAAATGTGCCAATATTTGACTATTTACACATATCTTTATATATATTTTTTTTTTCTATTTCTAGTAAATATTTATTTATTTGAATGATATATTAAAATTTTCCAAAGTATTATCAATAAAAAACCAAGAGTTTTATAATAATTGAAGCCGATTGTTATAACTTAAAACGGCTCTATCCCAGATTCAAATAAACACAGACCTAAAAGTGGAGTATAAAATTTGTGCAGGTTAGTCTTACAAATTTTATAAAATAACCTAATATAATATAATTTAAACTTTATTACTGCTGTAAATATAGGAGCTTATATAACATGAGTTAAAGAAACTTATCCCAAATATTAATTCCAGTACTTACCCATGCAACAGTCTCCTTGTCCTGATGAAATGTCCCAATCTTTCAATTAAGATAAAGACCTCTCTCCGACATTCTTATTGATAGGGTAAGGCATCTTCTTTCTTTTCAAAACCTATAAGATAAATTAAAGTTAATATAATTATAATAATTAAATAATTTAAGTCATAACCAATGCCTATGAAACTAATTCTTATTATTTTTATAGGGTCTTTATTTTAGGACCTGTTCTTTATTTTAGGTTGTGTTTGCATCACTTTTTATTTTGGGACCTACTTTTTACCTTAGGCTGGACCCACTCTTTATTTTAGTGCTTACTTTTGTTGCTTGGCTTAATCCCTTGTGTCTGGCTTAACCCTTTGCCTTTAGCTTATGTCCTTGCTTTTGGCTCTGCCTTTATACTAAGTTAAGTCTCTCAAGTAAATCAGCCAAATTTATAAAAATCACTAAATTGACACATTCTCAATTTCATTTAATCTCAAGAAAACGAATCAGTTCAATTCTCAGTTCAATATAACTAAGTTTAAATATAAATCATAATATTTCCTAAGTATTTAAAGAAATGTTTTCAATTATAAAAATTAATCATAAAGATTCTTAAACTGAAATTCCTCAGTTTCTCAAAGTGGTATTATATAAATATATTCTAATATAAATATATAAACATTAGATACCGAAATTCGTCAGTATCTTATTGTTTATATTTAAAACCTTTAGTTAATAATTTAACTTATCTCATAACCGAAATTCATCGGTATCTTAATGTATATAATAAAACTTATTCAATAAATATTTTAAGTACTTGTTTTTTTAAAATCTTAAACTTGGATAAGAAAAAGGAAAAAGTCTTTACTTTACTGTCATAAGCTATCATTTCCCTATAAAAAAGCTATCCCTTATTTCGCTGTTTTTCTGTCTTCTATTTGCTATATAACAAAATCTTTTACTGACTTCACACCCCACAATTAACGCAATTAGTGACTGGCCGCAAAGTCCCACTTTTTACCTTGGACTTAGGAGAAGGCTTGGTGTTCTAGCAGTGTTATCAACTTC
>JABUQX010027933.1:0-7500 GCA_015478945.1 Trachelipus rathkii
GTTTGCATGATTATGGGATATTTCTTAATATAGGTTTACACTGTTAGTGTTAATGAAGAATAAAAAAACTTAAAGTGAACAAATAAAATCTTTCATTTTTGCAGCTCAATCTCCCGAAATAGAGAGTAACGGATTATTCTTTCAGTAGCCCAATCCGAGTGATATTAACCTATAGTAGGAGGTTATATAGAATATTTATATATCTATCGTAAAATATTTAAAACCATATAATAATTTCTTATATTTATTTATTTATTTTTAATAAATAATTAATTTTTTGTTTGTAGGGCGTTAATTTTAAAGTGCTGGTTAAAATTTTTGGCCCATGGCGCAGGAGGGTTTTAAAATTGCCGGGCTGCCATATACTGTACACTCAGGGTTCATAGTCTAAGCTTCGGATCGAACAGGGCGGATATCTAGAGTTAAAAGGGACTTGCGAGGTCAAACAAATCGCTCAGAAGGCGCCTAGAGATATACGTAATCAGTCAAAGGCGGGCGGAACACGGGATGGAGAGGGTTTCTGTTTGTGCTGTCAGGGTTGGTTATTATATTATATGATTATGTGGGTGCATATGTTTATATGTGGTCATCTATAGACTGTAGTCTTATAAGAATTGGACTGAGGGTCATCAACGTAAAGGGAATTAATTTTTCGGAGTAGCACACACAATCTAGAATTAAGGGGGAGATCTACGCACTTAGGGAGAAATAATATAGTGGAGTGGACAGTTCTTCGGGTTTCCTTTTATTTTACCTTATTAAATAACATACAAGCATCTGACTGGGAGTAGTTATTTTGGTGGGAGAATAAATGATGACCAATGGGTAGCATAGCTATCATGTGAAGTATATTATTCAATATTATGCTTGATTGTAAAGTTTAGCTGAGTTTCAGAGGAAATGGCAGCCTTGTGGACGGTAATAGTTAATATATAGTAAATTATGCTAGGTATGATATCGAGACTATAATATATGAGTGAAACATTTGATAATTAATATATCATATATTATATTATAATATAAGTTTATTATATATTTATGCCCTCTACGAAAAAAAAAACTCGCTTAAGAATATATTATTATATATACCGTATATTAGAAAGAATATATTATTTATATTTTTATGCAACATCTCTACCTGAAGAAGTAAATATAAAAGTTATACGTATATTATAATCTTATATCTTGTTGCTATTCCTCTAGTAATGCGAAATGCGTAATGTGGGACCCTACTTCCGCTAGGTAAAGTATTATATTCTTTATTACGTATTCGAAGTTATAATGATCTAATATTATATTAAGGATATTTTGATTATTTCATGGTATTCACATACTTACATTATAATTGTTTTAATAATTATATTCTTTTTCTATGTTCTTAATTTTTTATCTTACCTAATTCTTATTTTCACCATAACTTTATCCGTGAACTTCATTTTTGTTTTTATTATTTTCTCCTCTATATAAAATACGATATAAGTTGACGCTAATTCGTATAATTATTACGACTATTATGTCATTCTCAAGGGAAAAAAAATCCCATAAGACCCAATACTTATTATATTAGGTTAGGACTTGGATCAATCGAGGCCCGGTTTCCTCTACGGCGTCACTATCGTAAAAAAAATTCTAATTGCGTCATATAATAATATTAATGACGTTTAATTTTATATATTTATAACTATCTATATATATATCAAGGAGAGATAGTATAAATATAATAAAACGACCTAGTATCGTAACGAATGCAAACGTGTTATACTATAAATAAGTATTCTAACAAAGAAGTATATAATTGAATGAACTATACTATACTAGTTATTAGTATATAACTGTATATTAAATATATTATTAATTTATAAAATATATAATCTAGCTTTAATTAGACGTATTTACTTCTGTAACCGCTAATTAATAGTAACGTAAAAGGTATTTACCTTTCTCAGATCTCAAAATTTTGGTGACAAACAGAGAGGAATTCTTCATTCACAGTTCATATTCTTTGGAATACCAGGTCGACTTATTTTGGAGAGCGATTTTGATTTAAGACTTTTGAGGTAGTAAACGGTTCCGAATGAAACGTGTCACTAATTGGAGGGATATGATTCACACCCGTCGGTTCTCCCTCCCTAACACTCTACCAACGCTAGATGCTCCCAAGCGGATGCTCTTGGGTTGGAGGGTTAGAACGTCATATTAGGGATAAGGACGACGGTATTTGGAAAGAGGGGCACTGGAGGTTTCACGGGGACCAAGGTTCCAATTTAGAGGAAAAGGGTTTTGAAATAGCTTGGGGTTTAAATTGGAATCGTGGTTGTAGTATTTATAGGTTTGGGGTGGTGGGCTGGAATCTTAGTTGCCAAGGATGTTTTGCATGGATCTGGAAGGAGCGACTTAAGAATTCTGGGACTACTTCTGGTGGATGTTCGTTCATTCTCTCATACACTCATGATTGATTCAAGTTGAGGTCTCTACTTTAGGTAAGCAATACTTCAGTTAGGGAGGGGTGTGAATGAGGTGATGTGAGGGATATAGATGTTGGAACGGATGTAGTGATTTTGCTGTGAGATGAGGATTAGCGGTGTAGAGTTTGGTTTATAAGGGTAGTGCTGAGAGGAAGGGGGTTGTTGTAAGTCTGTGGTAGGAGGGTTTGAGGAGGGGCTTGTGACATGGGTGTGTTGGGGTGTTTAGTGTTTTGGGCAAAGAGAATTGACATGCTCGTTGGGGAAGTGAAGACGAAAGCAGTCAAGTGAAGTCTGTACCCGAAGGCAAGTTAGTGCGCTCCGAATGAAAAGAGACCGAGGGAAATAAAGCTCCCAAACATTCACATATAACTCGAGAACTAAAATCTGATATCTAATGACTACAACTACGTCATGATAGACGTAAGATAGGATAAGCGTAATACGGCTTATGTAATGATTTAAATTCACACCGGGTTAGTAAGGTTTTAATTAGAACGCTGAATCAAGATTAAACTCTTATCAATGTTTAGTACTCGGAACATACCTCATCAGCGGTTTAATACCATCTAAAATAGGTCTGGGGACTAACGGTTTAAGGTTAAGTAATTCGTCTCTTAGCAATCGGACTCAATCTATAAAGGGATATAGCCGAGGTCTAACCTCAGAGAAGAACTAATTTGACAGGAAAGGAGGGTTGAAAAATAATATTTTATGTCTTTTCATCTCAAACTATTCATATTTAGCACCTCGTTTTTACTATTCTTGTTATCGATGGACTTTTATTAAACCTCGCGCTTTCTTTATGAACTAATTAATAATTTGAGTAATATATCCGTATGAACTGAGTGAAAAACTGAGGAGAAACTAAGACTTGCTCAATTCATTATTGTCATTATTTAATATATGTAAGAATTAAACTTTAAGGGGAGGGAAGCTATTTAGCACTAACACTGACCTTACAAAGGTCGCTGTAAATCATGGTCCTGCATTATGTTTAAGTTACAGGACGGAAATTGTTAATGATTCGAATTTATCAGATAATCATTTATTTACATAAAAAGTATAAATAATTATGGAACATTGGAGTTAATTTTCTTGTTTGTGTGTGTGAGATGCAAACTAACCTGTAATCCAACTTGGTTTTGGCAGTCTTGACTTTCTGATCCGCAGTCACAGATTGGATCGGTAAGATCATAAGTGCTTGCAAGACAAAAGAGCAGAATGCAAGAGCAACAATAGCTAACAGTGCGATGGTCCAAGAGTACAAAAGGGTCAAAAGTGACCCTGCAAATAGCATTTGAGCGTTGGGCGCCTACAGTAGACGCCAGTAAAATAGCAAAGTTGAATGTTGCTCCCAAAATTAGCAATGAGGTTGGAAACCCAAGAATAGACCTGTGTGGTCTTTTGTGAAAATACGCTCCCAAGTGTACCTGCAAGTAGATCTAAGCAAAATATAAAAAGCTCATGATTGGGTTAAACAGTGAATGAAGTAAAATAAAAGTGAAGTGATAACTGAAATGAGTGCTTACCCTAGGGGGATTATCCTCAGCAAGGGCATGGGAGATCTGAGTACGGACGCTGTAAGAAAAGTTTCCCAGAGGATGGTACTTCTCTTGACAGCAAGAGACAGTGGTGGGCCGTGAAATTGTGTAGGTCCACTTTAGACGCATCAAAATATATAACTGGAATTGCCTAACTACTGTTTATATCAAAATGCCTACATCATAGTTCAGTGGGATGAAACCCAGAATTATAAGCATAAAAAAAATATAATAATTTAATTAGATATTTGATTATATAATATATATTAATAATTTATGAATTTGCTATATATAATATATATATAGTATAGTTATATATTATAATAATATCATATATATATATTATATATACGTATTATATATATTAATATATTATATATATTATATATAAATATATTATATTAGTGATGCACCTTTCAGGAATATATAGCTATTAGGGTGGAGTTGGAGCTAACTGCAACATGCAACCCTACAATGCTATCATTTCCAAGTATTTGTCCTATAGGTAGGATTTTAGTTTTCCTTCGTGTAGATGTTGTGAGGAAGTTGTAGAACTTCCTCACATTGTTATTATTCTGAATGCCTAATTTTGTGTAATTTGTAATTTTTTCGTATTATTTTTGGTTAGGAGCGAGTGACATGCGGGAGAGACGTAATTTAGAGTAGGACGGATAAAATGCTTATAAATAGTGGTGGCTATTTGTTTGTTGTTAGTTATTTCAGTATTGGCTATGATTCTTAATTTATTTAGTTTTTTAGTTTGTTGATGTAATAATGTTGTCTGTGTGTTTTGTGAAGTTTAGATGAGTGTCGAGTGTTATGCCTAAGATTTCGGGAGTTTTGATTAGTGAAATTACCGTGTTATTAATGTGGATTTTGGGGTATAAGGTTCCGAGTTGTTTATCTGTGGTGATTAGAGTGATTGATTGATTATTTGTTTGGTGAGGCGGACATTCTCTTGTAGGCTAACCATCTTTGGAATAGGTTGATATATTATTGTGTCAGATTTGTCACAGTGTTTAGATTCTGTGGGAGATCAGCAGTGAATAGGTTGAAAAGTGTGGGGATAGGATTGCTCTTTGCGGGACTTATTATTGGTGTTTGCAGTTCGTGATTTGATTTTGTTGATTTGAGTTTGTGCTGTTCATCCAGAAAGGAAGTTAGATATCCATTTTTTAAGATTAGTTGGGATGTTGGAGTTTAATATTTTGTGGATTAGGTTGTGTTTTGGATCTGTGTCAAAGGCTTTGTTGATGTCGATTGCGATGAGTGTTTTGTGTGTGGGTGAGGATTGAACGATGTTTATGAGTGCTGTTGTGGTTGAGTGATGTGGTTGGAATCCATGTTGGAACTTTTGTTTGGAGATGTGTAGGGTAAATTTGATCAGAATGAGTTTTTTGAGAAGCTGCATAATGTTGATAGCGATATAGGACGATACGAGGAGGGGCTTAAGGGGTCTTTTCCGAGTTTCAGCTTTGGTATTATGATTGCTTTTCTCCAGATGTGGGGAGTAAAGTTTAGATTGATGGAGCTATTGAATATATGTGCCAGTTGTGTTAATGCTATATTCCGTAGGTGTTTAGGTGTTTGTTTGAGATATTGTCATGGCCTGTGGCTTGAGAATTTTTAAGGAATTTTATGGTGTATTTTAGGTCTGCAATGGTTATTTGTATTGTTTGGTTTTAGTTGCTTTTCGTTTTATTTTGAGGGCTTTAATAATTTTCCTGTTTTGTGGGTGAGTGGGTTTGTGACTTTATGGCTTTGTTTAGCGAAGTGAAGGGTGTGGCTAGGATATTTGCTAGTTGTTTGGAGGTTGGGAATTGTTTAGGATTTTCAAGGATGTTTATCGTTTTCCATATTCTGGTGGTGTTGGTGTTTTGGAGGTTGTTTGTGAGAAAAGTTTGGAAGTTGTTAAAAGAGTATGTTTTCGTTAGGTTTGTGATCTGAGTGTTTAGTGTATTGATGTGTGTTTGAGATTATTGTGATTGAGCTCTATTTCTGAGAGAATTACGGTTTGATTAGGTTTTCTATTTTGGGGGTTAATGTTGGATTGTATTTTTTTAAAGGAATCCTTTGGGCTATGTAGGTTTGCGGCTTTTTGTATTGAGTTGGTAAAGTTTTGGATGGATTTGTTGAGGGTGGAGGGGTTGGTGATGTTTAAAAGGGGTAAGTTGTTTTCTATGTGGTTAGGGAATGTTTCGAGTCGACTTTTTGTAATTTATTTTTTTCTTAGAGGGTGTGTGTGTGTTTTTATTGGGTTTTGATGTTGTGATGATTGGGAGGTGGTTGGGTTTAGTCAGTTTAAAGTGAACCTAAGTAATTTAGGTGTAAGTGGTTAGGCAAGAACTTTAGATCTGAGAAAGTGTAAGTTTGATTAGTTTTTTGTGGGATTCTGGTATGGTGGTTTAGGTTATTGAAGATGTTTAGGCTTTCAAGGTTTGAGAGGATATGAGTGCCTCTGGGATTGGGGTTAGGGTTGTACCTAGCGATAAAGTCACCTCCCATTGTTAAGTTTGGGAGGTTTGAGAAGTGAGAAAGATTTGGTTTGTATTTATTAGTTCAGTGTGGTGAAGTGTGGAATGGAATGTATATGCTAACTATATTGTGTATTTTTTTTGTTTCTCATGATTGTGAAAGATTGAAGTTTTGTAATGTTGTTATTTAGTAATGTGGTGGAGTGTGATGTGGTGTTAGTGTAGGGAAGTGAGTTATGTATGAGAGTTAGCAGGGGTGATTTTTGTGGATTTGAGGTGTAATGTTGGTGTTATATCCGTAAAACTTTAGGTTTGGTTGATCATTCTTATGTGTATATTGTGGAGTCTCAGGAAAATTTCAATTTCTTTGCTTTTGTTGTGAGTCCCACTCATGTTGATTTGTAAAATATTTATGTTGTGTTTTGGTTTATTTGTGGTAGTGTTGTTAATTATTGTAAGTTGTGCACAGACTTGGCAGGTCCAGCTATATTGTGTAGTAGGGAGAGTTCTGAAGGGTCAGCAATGTTTATGTATCCTCTGCTCGCACTGACTGCATCAGATAGAGAGATTTCAAGTCTTAGCTTTACTGCCTTATATATGTAGCAATAATAATATATGTATGTAATATATATATACTATATATATATGTAACATATGTATGTAGCAATATATATATATGTAACATATATATATATCTTCTCTCTCTCTTTATATATAATATAATACATAATAACATATATATATATATATATATATATATATATATATATATATATATATATATATACTATATATATATATATATATATATATATCAATAATATGCAACCTATACCTTTATCTGATATAACGTATCCAGGATTTTTTTTTTTTTCGGGAATTCCGGGCAAAATAGTTTCTTGTATATATATATATATATATATATATATATATATATATATATATATATATATATATATATATATATATATATATATATATATATATTTATATATATATATATATATATATATGTAATAT